>CAJQUW010007419.1:0-249246 GCA_907163375.1 Prostheceraeus crozeri | reverse complement strand
ACTTCCATTGTACAGGAAATCCTTTTATATGAAAGCATTGTGGATAACAGAGATGCGCAAATTATATAAGGATTACATGCAGCTGATTATGCAACGCATTCTGTGGACTCATCACTAGACACTGTATTGTCTCAAATTTGAATCATTTGCAAATAATTTATGAATGAAATTGAAATTGATTTAAGTTAAGACAATTGAATGTCAAAATATAAATCCTACCTGAAACATTGCATTAATTTAAAATCAAAAATTAAAGTGATCCTTAAATATCCTACTCAAAAAAAATTGGCTCTTAGCGAAAGCAAGCTGTGCACCCCTGATCTGTTGCTTTTCATCGACGAATGTTGATCCAGAGTTGTGCTTGACTTGAGGACATTCGGACTCATTTTCAAAAAGGTGTGTCATAAAACATGCTTTGAACTTTGGAATGCTGTCATTTATTATTTAGAAATTAATGACTCCGATATCGTCTCAATATATTGTCTTTGTGCTTTGCAGTTTTACGTTCAATTGTATTAAATTTCAGATTGATTGCATTCTATATACCATAACTTGTTTTAACAATCAAAAATTCATTTGCTAGTGCTTTTAAAAAACAAAATCAACAATCATGCGTTTGCTATAACTTTATGAGATACTTTGAAATTGCTTCAAACTATTCTAGAACAAGACGCATTTCGGATGAACACATCTAAAAGTCCTTTCATTTTAGTATACTGAAGATAGTAAAGGATGGGACATCAATAATTAATGGCTGATACGGTTGAAAATTCTCTTTGACGACAGGCGCCGCTCGCATGGCATTTACCAGGTCATTAAAAGATCAAGGAAAAGTCCTATGTCGAACTGAACAACAACAGATTCAAAGTATCGACCGAAATGCTAGCTCAAAAGAAGGTTTAAGGTTAAGCTTCACTGTAAATTGCAAACAATAAGAAGAGATGAAAGTGTGGAGGAACATGACGAGAAACTTCTATCCAACAATTTGAGCAAGCAGGTTATAAACGTTTCTCATCGCAACGCGGAAAACGAAATTTTTTTCTATTGAAATGTTAACACCTTTCATGCGCTCAATTTATTGAAATTAGTAAGACAGAAAATGGAAGAAAGATTAAGAATTGCAGGAGCTGAAGTATATCACGAGAGAAGGGAAGGAGGATTGGGACTGACAATCCCACTCAATCGGCGATTTCCCCTCACGATAGTTTTGGACATTTGCTGAAACACAAAAGTTTACTCATGGTCCTCGGACCACGAGGAGAAAAAGTTATCATTGACAGTAAAAACATGGAGATTGAAAAATTTCAAGAAAATTGCGTGCGCTTTCATGGTTATTCCTAGTTAGTTGCTTAATCGTGCATTCAGACAGTGCTAGAAATTGCAGTTAGTTTGCGCTCTCTGATATGAGTGCTGATATGAGTGCTTCCATTTGTTATCTGGTACATGCACATGAAAGGCGTTCTGTGCATCTCAAATTAAGATGCGTAAGCGTATGCATGTACCTACGCAAATAATTTTCTGAATGAGGTGATGGGGATACTTTTACAACTCACGACTGCATCTGTAGCATTTAACTACATCCACATACATTCAAATGATAATAATTTATTGTAATAAATACTTTAAATAATCTTGTGAAACTAAAAATCATATAAAACCGACTGCAGCCTTATATTAGTCGGACTTGAATATGAAATAGGGGTTTGAAGATGGCAATTTCAGCGCTCATTCAGGTACCGATTTATGTCAATGTCGCTAGATCTCAATGTCATGTCATGACTGCTTTTTTTTCAATGTCCATGTCAGATCTAGTCTTCATTATTTAAGTGTCAGATTTCTATGGTAAAACTATGTTTATTGATTCAGTTGCAATCTCTGCAGCAGTTGTCATTTTGCGTCTGCGAAGAGAACTGTAATTAAACGCTATGCCTGAAATGAATGCAGCATTCTTTAAAGTGCCGCATTTTCCCACATTCGGTCCAAGCTTAATTAATCGTGTTACTTTCCAAGAATTGTAAACTGATTTAAAAAGATGATACATGCAGAAGCTTTCTAAGTGGAGAAAAGAAAGTTTTAGGAAAAATATGAAAAATAGTCGTGCGTCTCTTGCGGATTGCTGTGAATTCTTTCAAAATGCTCCAATCGCCACGATTCCTTCAGATTCGAAAAATTCTGATAATTGCTCAAGAGTTTGCTCGATAATGCTGGGCCCTCCGATCATGATTAAATGATATAACTGACGCACGAAAAAACCCTCGCAAACTTCCCTGTAGAACTTGACATCGACTGTGTCTCTTTGCTGTGTGATCCGGTTTGATAACAGTCACTGAAACTTCGCACAATTTGGGAGTGTTCAATGTTGAACTGGCTGCTCGTTATTCGATTGAGAGAGAGAGAGAAAGCGTTTTATATTTCCAATAATGAAAATCGAGGTAAGTACATATGTCAAGTTACAGCAAAATCAAATGCATTCACAGTAATACAGTAAGGAAGTCATATGTCAAAATCATTTAATGTTATTTAGATGTGCAGATACATAAAGTTGAAATTGCCGTTGTCTGCGGGCCGTCTTTGCCATTTCAACGTAATACTGTCCAGACCGGTTAAAGCGGCATGGGATGAGTCTATGTAGAGGGTGCTCGGTGTTTTGCTCTGCGGCTACAAACAAATTGCACGCAAGTCGGAAGCGACGGCCATTTACATCTTCAAGTAAGTTGCAATCGCAATCTCGTCCGTGAATGATGCGATGAGCTCGCTTGCAGAAATGACGAAGATCATCCTGTAGATTCAGCAGCAAATATACAAAAACTGCTGAGGCATAATCAAAAAGTGTGAAAATAATGCTGTTACAAGTCTGCTCTAAAACTCTACGTGGTACAATCGGTCTTAGGACTCGAAGAGCGTATAGACGTGAATTGCCCTTTTTCAAAATTGAGGATATGTGAAGGTTCCAGTTGAGATTAGAGGAGAAAGTCACTCCCAGGAGTTTAAGGCTATCAACACTCTGAACTTGAGGGATGGCGATAGAAAAACCAGGATTATTTTTCTTTGGTATCACAAGAAGCTTGGTCTTCTTCATATTCAGAGTTAGGTTGATGTTGTTACTGAGTTCCTTAATTTTTATAAGAGTTTACTGCAACCTTTGAGTACATGCCCCTTTGTCGCGACCAATTGTTTCGAAAATCATTGTATCATCAGCATACTTGATGTAGTCAGTAGATGCCGAGTTAAAGAGATTTGCCGTGTAGAAGATAAATAGCATTGGACCCAAGATAGACCCTTGAGGCACACCACTATGGACTTTGACAGGATTACTGACAGAGTTTCGTATTCTAACTGATTGTGATCTCCCATTCAGATACGATTGAATCCAGTAGATAAAATCAGCCGGTAGATTATGAGCAGCCAATTTTTCTATCAAAATGCGGTGAGAGATAGTATCGAAAGCCCGAGTATAATCCAAGGATAAGACTGCGACACCAGTCGACTCTTCAGACTCTAGTCTCTGTGTAATGCGATCGTGTAGATGGATTAAGGCACATAACGTCGAAGACTTTGGCCGGTATTCGAATTGATCGTCATCTATAAACTTCATCAAGGTTGGACGTATACTATTCAGAACTATTTTCTCTAGGATTTTTTCCAGAGCGGGTAGTATAGTGATAGGTCTCAGGTCATTTGCATTTGGAGGATTGGACTTTGGTACTGGAGTAACTAATCCATATTTCCAAACCGACGGTACAACATGGTCAATAATGCTTGAATTGTAAATGTGACACAGAGGATTGGCTAGAAAAAGAGCTCCTTCTGTTAAGAGTCTGGGTGGAATGAAATCGCAACCAATAGCTTTGTCAGTGCGTATCTTTTGCAGCATTTTATAAATTTCGAAAGGTTCACTTAATGGGCACCACGATGTTTCATTCTCAGAAATTGTAGGCCGTGAGGAATCAGGTGAGCTACTTGAATCAGCAACGAATCTTGATTCAAATGCACAATTAACGAAATTGCAACAATCCATTTCACTTGAAAACGTCGACGTGAGACTTGACAAGCTTGATTTAGTGCTCCGGCCTGTTGCATCATTTACCACCTTCCAGGCGTCATTCGAAGACTTGGAACTCTTAGAAGCCCACTTTATCTTGGCGTTCGTTATCTCCGTCTTGATTTTGACTTTGAGGTGATTATACAAATCATAATTTCTTTTCCGAAAAGCAAACCATCTTTGATTTATAAGCGATTTCAGTATAGGTGTCATCCATGGTTTATCATTCGATGTCATGGCTACCATAGTGGAGGGTATGGTAGTGCAACAATTTCTGATCTTCGAGTAAAAAATATCTAATTTTTCATCAATAGTGCGAGCCTTGTAAAGATCGTGAAAGTCAGTGTCGGCCAATGCATCAATATATTTGTCTATATTCGACCTTCTGAAATCCCACACAATGCGGCTTTTCGTATCCAATGAAGGTCTGGAGCCTTTCAGATGTACGGAGTTGTGGTCTGATGTGGATAAAGGTGGCAAAACATCGCAGTTCTCATAATAGTTCGAAAGACCAGATGAAATGAAAATCTCATCCAGAATCTTATCGGATCTTGTAGGATGAACTACTTTATTAACTAGATCAAAAGATACTTTGAGGTTATGAGTACTGAAGGTATTAAAGTCGCCACAGAATATTATTTCAATGTCCGGGAATCTGACCATCACAGTATCAACAATGTCAATTATAAATTAGGATATTGATACATTGTCAGCAGCAGAAATGCTGGGTGGCAAGTACAAGCACATCAAAAGTAAATTACATGCAGTTAAATGAATTGTCACGAACTCAAAGAGATCATGTTTAGGAATTACAACAATTTGAGGTCTATACGATTCATGTATCCAGACACAAACGCCGCCACCAATTCTTCCTTGGCGATCATCCCTATACAGGACGTATGTCTGTAACTGAAGAAGCGTTGAGTCAATGTCAGAGTTGAGCCAAGATTCTGTGATGGCGATAACACTCGGGCGATGAGCAGAGTGCAACACACATAATTCGTCAATTTTCTTAAATACAGATCTAGCGTTACTGAGTAATACAGATGGTAGAAGTGTCCTAGAACATGTACTAGTACATGTACTTAACTGAGTATCATTATTCACAGGTTTCGTCCACGTTGACGGAACATCAGGGTTAAAAGCTACATCCGAAAATTCGGTGAGTATGTCTCTTCATGAAGTTTCTCATTGTCACTGTAAATGGCATTTCTCCAGATGTATACATTTCTACCCTTGTTTTCAGGCTTGCTTCTCAATTCGTCACGAATGCTACGAAGGCGTCTATTGAATGATAGCTGTGTGGGCGTTAGGTCAGGTCCAATGAACACTTTCTTCAAGTCTGGTGATGTTCGCAGTGTTTTGGCTTTTGATAGTATAGAATGTCTCAGTTCCATGTCTTTCATAATCAACCGCAATGGTCTACATTTGCCTTGCACAGGTTTTCCAAGTCTACGAACAGGCTCACAATCGGTAGTGATGTTGAAATCTATCCCAAGGAAATTCATGATACCAGAAATGGGTGTGTTTGTTTTACTGATATCTAGACCTTCATGTACACCATGGATGATGAGGTTTTTCTTTCTTATAGCTCGCTCGTGATTTTCGAGGAGTGAGCCTTGTGACTCTATGGCTCTTGTTATTTCACTTACTGCAAATTTCGTAACGAATTTTTCCGTCATTTCAATCGACAACCGTTCATTTGCTTCTTTATTATGTTTGTTGCCTAATTCTAATGTATCAATACGTCTAGTTAAAGTTGCGATTTCGTCCTTCAAACTCTTTATTTCATTTGTTAGTGATTCGATCACCTCTAATTTAGAGGCCTCGATCATTGCCTTGATCTCAGACAACATCTCGCTGGATTGTGACCCAGATCTGGTTTCACGCACCATATTGATAATGAAGTGAAACGTCAGAAAGACAAAGGACACGAAAACACTGACGTAATGTCACGTGCAGAAAATCAATATCTCGGATACCAGCGGCGTGGGGAGGTGACTAACTCGATTCGATAACAGCTGATTTTATAGATGTCATCAGCTGACAATACCAGCTGGTCAGCACACAGATCAATCAGCACTACAACAATTACTAGCGAAGGCACTGATATTGTATAGCGATATGATGATTGCTATAATATTATCTCGTCAGATTGTGCCATTTCATTAGCGTTGCATGTTCCAATGCTAATGCGTGATCTAATGCTTCAAGACAAACAGACGACCTGTATAGTTCTGTGGTCCATGCACATTAACACTGACATGAGAATTCTTCATGCTGAGATACATGTAGTTGCCAATTATGTAATGTCGCAGGACCCTGAATTTTCTTGCCAAAGTTCTTATATTTACTAAAACTGCCCTTTAGAAAAGTAGGGGCCTACGCTAAAAACAGAGAGCGTTCATACCGTCAGTCATCTCACTAATGTACACTATCAACAAATTTTCAAAAAATTTCTGTTACAAAGATTAATGTAACTTTTTTGGGTAATTTGGGGTCGCAGATTTCGAATCTGGACTCAGAATTCTCCCATCACGTCAGGATTTTTTGCTACAGATTAGCACTATTTTCGGGTCGAGGATTCCAGTTGGAATTGCGTATTTGTAGTCATGTCATCATAGAAAAACATGAAATGCAGCATTATATCTTATGAAATTGTCATTGTGAGTTTGCCTAAAAAGGGGTATTTGCATGGAAGTCTCTGAAAAAAGCATGTGAAATAGGTTTGCGAAGAAGCGAAGAACAGTTGGAATCACGATAGAGAAAGCAACATGAATCGGCAAAAACTGTAGGGGTATTTGCCATGAATACCGATGTTTTATTATCGAGAAATGTTAGTCAGCATGCTCATCAATCACAAAGCTAATATGTAGTAGGTCTAGGCTGATGAAGATGTGGATATAAATAGTACAGCTTCAGTGACATTTTGTCTCTCATCTGATGGTAATTGTGCAGCTGCTCCACCGATCTGTAATCCGGAGATCTTTTATCACCAAGGAAACGGATTCACCACATTTTCAAAGACTGCCAGACTGTCTATTCAAATATAGAAAATTTGTCAACCAAAGTAGCCTTTCTATAGGAGGCTCTTTTATACAGTAGCATTTTCTATACATCTCATAAAGTGGCCTGTCAAAATTCACTCATTGACTTTTGCAGGTGTGTGATGGAGTATCGATTGCATAATGCTGTACTATTCATTTTTTTCGTTCATTATTTATTTATTGCATAATGCCTCTTTATTCAAATTTCTAAATGAGACATCACAATTTAAAATTATTATGTATTGATATGAGTAAATTGCCGACAGTTAGTGGATTGCATGCATCTTTGACATTATTCTCACATGGTGTAAGATAGGTATAATACTACATAGTATAATACTATAGGTATTAATACTATAGGTAGAATTCCTACAGGTTGCTGAGAATTTCGAATATAATGCTGTCGACTTTGATCTTATTGTCAAGCTGCGCTTGTCCATTTTTCACACAACCGGCCTGCAAAACCATGACGAGGTCAAGAACCTTTAGATGAGCGAATGGCTTCTGTCTGTCATCACAACTGTGGGATAAATCCATGAGGATCGAAATTGTGTCGTTTTTTCTCACAAACTAAATGAAAAAGTGATATGCTGTCGTGTAAAATAAATTTATTCTAACCACATTTCGTGGAACACTACATCGTAGAAATATAACTTTAGAACATGGCACAATTATTCATAAGTCAGCGTTTTGAATCATTGTCGATACTGTGTCCTCCTCACAGATACAATAACTGAACATTCTTTTGCATAGTGTAGCAAAATTTTGGAGATGCAAATGTGTCCATGAAATCATAGACAATTTTTATTGTCCGAAGAAGCAATCTGATTCAAGACAAGGAGATGCTCGTTTCTGTGTTCGTGGCTTCTCACGCGGAAACCGCGTCTAGCAACTACCTAACTAAATTAACTGTCCCAAAGGCAGGGTCTTTAATCAACACTATCTTCTAACAACACTGATGACAAATTGAGGTTTACCTGACCATGTTGCTGAAAACACAGGAGAACATTGTTTGGCGAACTAAACTAGCTGGAAGTAAAGTGTCTCAAACCGATGGAGAGGAAGATGTGCAACACAGAACTCAATTTGCATGCTTGATGCATGTAGGTCATTTCAGTGGCTATTCATGAATACACTCATGTTGGCGGTTAAAAAGCACCAATAGCCATCATTTTGATCGCTCTGTTGACGTACATTTAGACTTACATAGCGTGTGTACTGCCTGCCATTCACACACACATGTCAGATCAACCTTGAAGATACATAGACGTAATTGGATGTAAAATATGCATATTACAACCAATGTATCAGTTGCTGATTACTCCAAATTCGATTGCCATGTCAAAACTGAAACTGTTTTGCAAAATGACAATTCATTTGTTCACTTCTCTTAATTAACGAAAAATGAAGGCGAAACAGGGAGCATTTCCATTTTTGTCACGTTATAATGGCTGCAGTTCTACTTCAGATTGACCTTCAGTTCGAGTTGATTTGAATTCATTTTATGTAAATACCATACGAACCTTCAATCAGAATTATTGGCATTCAAAATACTTTGTCTAAATGTGTCATACTCACGGAACTATCGATTTTAGAAACCACAATAGCGAACTTAATATTACAACTTTCGCACCACTGTGAGTTCAGTTTTAATTGTGTGCACTTTCGAATATTCTTTACCTCCCTTTGCTCGTATATCTGATAAAGTGGAGATATAGACAGGCAACAGTTAATCGAGCATGGAGAGGTAATGAGCTGTCTTCACTTCACTTCGTATCTGTCCTCACGTGATTAATGCAGAAGGATCTGCAATATATGCGCCGAAATTCATCTTATGCGAGTTTCGATATCATTATAATTTCTGAATGACTGATTTTAAATGCAGCCGTTCCAAGATCAACATAAGTGTTGCATACTTAAAATATGATAGAATGTCGTCAGAAAATGTTTTGTATCGTCTAGACAGTAGAAGAAGGTTACGGGAAAGACTCCAAAGTATGTATTTAATTATTTATTGCTCGAAGAATATCCAAACAATGCATTGTTAAGATGAAAGCATTAAATACTATCTAGAGGATAATATTTCGAAAGTTGGTGAAATCCAAACATTTCACCGTTTGTCATGTTGGTAGCGTTTTAGAGAACGTCGGCATGAGAGACAGAGAGAGTGAAATTTCATTTCCAAACAGTAAATGAGTGTTCGTGATTACAGCATTCAACACCAGCGGTGGCGGAAAGTGGGTGCTTTAGGGGCTTGAGCCCCCACTGTTAAAATGATGAGGGCTAATCCCCCTCCAGTTATTCAATGCCGAGAAAGTTAAAGTGTGAGCTAGACGAAGGCAAGATACACGGCCAGTCATACGATGGTGCTTCGGTAATGTCCGGTCAGCTCAGGGGCGTTGCAAAGAGATTTTCCAATCATGTAAAGGAAGCTCTCTATGTACACCACCTTGTGCATCGCCTTAACTTAATGTTGCAGGACGTGTGCAGAACTGTCTGCTTGATGACAGAAAGATCCTATTCTTTATAAAAACATTCACGAGATCAAGTATGACGTACTCAAAAGAGGTTGAATAATTGCCTTCTTTTGAAACATTGCCATTAAAAAATTGCGAAAGTTCATTTCTGGCAAAAGCGAAGCTGCCAGAGTTGCACACTTTGATAAATGCTGACGGAAATAAACATTCGTATTTTGAAATCGATATGATTGTTTCATAATACCTCTACCGTATGAATATTTTCATAAATCAAAGGGACTTGCCATAGCAATTGATGATATACCATTACTATTACTATAGCCAACTCTTACATGAAAATGATAATAATAATAATGGTTCATTGAAAATTCTATAACATTCTATAAGCCTTCAATTTATTTGAATTATCATTCCGATTAATCGTTTTATTTATTCTTAGTATTGGGTTTATCAATTAATTCTGAACCAATGCTATTCCAATTAGTTACGATGAATGTTGAACGTAAATAGCAGCCTTACAAACTTATCATGAATAATATCTCGAATACGTAAAACATTGCTTTACTTCTTTAGGTCAAAAATTACTTTCCTCCACCGAATAGATAAATATTTGGGCGACATGAATATTGATTTTGAATTTTGTGTATGCATTTAGCTTATTGTTATAATCATAGACATCGGATATCAGCAGTAAGCTAGCACCTAGCAATAGCAAATAGCTGTTGATGTTTGATGTCTGTGGTTATAGTATATTTAAAAGAGAGATGGAGAAAGGAAAGAAGGGGAGAGAGAGCGACTAGATTTTGGATGAAGCTGACTTGGATGCAATCCCCCTTCCATTATATCTTTCGCTCCGCCACCGCTGTTCAACACAAAAGAGAGTTGTAAAAGTTGCTGCCAGTAACTACAAAGGATTTCGATTGAAGGACCGTTCTTTGTTTAGGTATGTATAGGGAACTTGTGAATCGCGCACTTTGGAAACCATCGTCTTCTGATTGGTGGAAAACGGTGATGAAGAGGATGAGTGGAGACGTTGCATGTCGTGGAAGTGTTCAACGAGGAGACCACGTTAGTGGTCAATGGTGGGAAGGAGGCATTGATTTTGACGGCATCGGTGTAGTTCTTCTCTGGAAAAATTATTCGAAAGGAGGTCCGTTCCGCACGTTCGATGATAGTTCTCAGGTCTTTAGAAATTAAGGGAAACCAACCTGGTGCAGCATATTCGAAGATACTGCGAATAATGTGGCATCGATATAGGCGGAGCAGTCCTGCCAGGTTCCATCCAAAACGGTGTAAGGTGCGGAGCCAAAACACATATTGATTGGATCTACGTTTGCATTTCATGACACTCTCACGAAAAGTGAGTTGAGAGTCGGTGGTTATCCCTAAGAGATTGACGGAGTTGACTTGCTTGATTTGTGATCCGTCGAGTAGGTGATTGAGGTTGGTTCATTGGTGACTTTCTTGGAGCTGACAATTAGTTCAATTGTTTTTGTTTGGTTGATCTGTATGATATTTGCTCCACATCACTTTTGGATATCACTGATTGATTTCTCTGTCCTTACAGTCATCCTATCTATATATCTTCGCGGGTGGAGGAAATACAAATCGAATGTTGCACATCTACTTGAAATCTGGAATTTCATTTTCCAAAAATAACTTAGTGCTAGGACACTGTAAACTGAGGCTGAAGTTGGAATCTTTTTGACGATTTGTCGCTCATGCAGTCTTCACCTGAGTGCTTAGAAATTTATAACAATAAAACCTCTGGAATGAAAGTAAAGTTTCATGCAATAGCCTATACAATAGTGGCACAAAATTCGAACGCAGTTTCACCTAGATACACTTTCAATGGCCCTTTTCTTTGCGTTAAATCGCACGAAATTGGCAGAAAGAACACGATTTTTTGGCAATAAATAACACCACTTTCAATAGATACTATTATCGACTATAGTAAAGCAACAGATTTAAAAAAAATCCAGCGTATGCGGGTGAGGGCCACATCAGTGGCCTTCGTTGACGTCACCCCTTCGCGCCGTGCAATCCTTGCAGACCGTGTATACACCAAGGAATACAACGCATCGCAAGCAACCAACGAGCTTCTCGCCGTCTTACTTGCAGTGGCTTTACTGCAACCTGATACCGCCATACTCACTGACAACGCAGCAGCTTTAACCTTGTGTAAAAGAACTCTAAGTGTTCTTTCGCCTAAGATTCAGGCGGCACAATTAAATCCGCACCTCCATTATATCTGCTCAGAATGCAACTTAGCGGATGCTCCATCGCGTGGTATTCCTTTTCGGATTCCACCACCGTGCAATAAAACTCAGTGCTGGACCAACAAGAGGTTCATTTGTTGTAAAACTGTTCATCAACCGTTGAAATTTTTTCTATAGCTGTTTCTATAGCTGTTTTCTATAGCCCTTTTTTTGCGTTAAATCGCACGAAATTGGCAGAAAGAAAACGATTTTTTGGCAATAAATAACACCACTTTCAATAGATACTACTATCGACTATAGTAAAACAACAGATTTTTCACATTCTGGTTTGCCATTATAATTCTATTGGACTGGAACTAAAAATTAGTGAAATTCTTGCACTCTCATCTAATTTCGCTAGGGCCATCAGACACGAATTATAACAGTCGGCCTAAACAGTGCAGCAGACCTTGAAAATTCCACAATGACTTTAAGTCGAGAGTTCATGGAAAGTGCCATTATTTTCATATTAAATGTCGTTTTCTTTTTACCAATTTAAGTGCGATTTGACGGAAAGAAAACGGCCAACGGCTGAATCATTGGGTTAGAGTCAGTCACATGCGCAATTCTAAGCCTTTAATTGGTTCTTCATGCCTCAACTTAGTTCCCCCGGGTGTGCCATGACCTTGAGTCTATTTCCATTCTACAACTTCAGATAAACAATCTATTTATATGCCTGAGTGGGAGCCGGGCAAAGCAATCCGGTGCAGTTTCCAATCTGATCTGCGCATTGTCGTTTTCAGAGTGAAATAAATTGGATCATATTTCAAAATAAACTCAACACAGTCTCATATGCCCTCAGACATTCAAATTCTGCGCTCAAATAACGGGAAGTGACCTTTGGAAACGGCAAGAATTGAAAATGCTTTTTAATCGCTTTCAAATAATAATTAATTAATTTCAAAATAATTGCTTTTAAAATGCTTTCAATAATCAAATTTTCCCTTCGGTCTATTGACTATAATACAAAAATCTTTGACATAATTAATATGATAAGTTGAAATTCATTGCATGAATGAAAGTTTCATCCCATCCCTCCAGAAATTTCTGACATTGCTCCTGATCCAATGTTATGTTGTACATTAAAAGCTATTTTTTCTTCCTTTAGTAATCAGCTGTTTCACAAAAATTCAACAACTCACATTGCAGCGTGCAGAGAAATGACCAGTAAAGAGTCTTCTTCAACAGCATGCTCCACGTCTTCTGAAAAACAAACATGAAGAGAAGTCAGTTTGATTCCTTTTCTGGAAAATTTCTCAAAGAAATGCAGCTTTGACAGCGAATTCTTACACATGGTTGTAGTAAGCACTATATTTGAGATAAAAATCATCACGTAGTGCAGGTGCTAGAGTCCATTGTTTGTCATTTATTTCTTTTGACATCACCGCACATTTTCGACTTAACAGAACACTGAAGTGAGTCATCTGTCGTTGTTGCATGCACATAATGTCCAAGAAGATGATGAACTTTTCAAATGTGTTCATTAGTTCTCTAAACTAACTTAGTGACCTCTGCTTTGGCGGTCGATACACCAAAAAGCTCGTAATTTGCAACAGAGCAAAAAATAATTGACACAATTTGCTGTGCTCTCAGTAAAAATGTCAGGAACAAAATTTATTCACAGCACACTATCTAGTGTAATTTTCGGAGTACTAAAAGACATATCTCTTGGGACATGACAGTGTATTGAATTTCAATAGCATACGTGCGATGAGTTGGTGTAGGTTCACATTAGTTCACTGTCAGTAACTGCTCACATCAGGCTCATCAGATTCACCCGCGGCCAACACTGGTCGCCGAGGACAGGAGAGGGCCTTCAAAGTAAAACAACTTTACTACTCATGCTAGCAATCCGCTTTCCTGGGTTAAAATTGAATGCAGTGCACAGAAAGAAAGACAGGTGCCTTGCTATGCCGACATGATTGATGATCCTGTTAACGAAGTAGTTGTAAAAATGCAATAAAATTTAATTAATGATTCTTTTAATGCCAATGCAGGATTTTCTTATTCCGCATTGCTGAGTGGCTATTCAAATGGGTTACATCAATGCTTGGATGCGACAGTTTCAAACATTTTCACTGCACTTCGAAATAATTCTCAATTTTATATCTTATAATCCCAATGACACAAGCCTACAGATTTCAACATTGCCCTTATAACCAACATTTATGTAATCGCATAAATAAGGTCCGTAGGGAACTCTATTATGCCCTTGCACTGTAGGTGCACCGTCATTAAAGAGAATATTATATTGCCAAATCCATGAGTGATGTTTTGTGGGATGGGAAAATTTAGTTGAACTTACATATTCATTCATTATTTATCCAAAACACTTTCCAACAGTAAAGACTGAGTAATCAAAGATCTCACGAACTACATCTCAAAATATTGAAGAGTTTGAATACAAAGCCGATAAACACCAGAATGATCATTTTGAGAAAGCCGCGGTTTTTGCTGAGTCGAAAATATCGAAATTGTGAGAAATTTTTCCACTCGTATAGCATGCAAGTGTTGGATTTGCATTGTAATTGGAAATAATTCGATCACTGTCTCACCTTCACAATCAAAGATATTCTAGCTCCTATGCAAAACGCGATAAACGGCATCTCACATTTTTGATACAGAATGCGAAACAACTTGTGTCCTGTGATTACATCATTAAAGAACGATGCGGATGGTTATGTATTGTGTGAAAGCTCCATTCTGAAAAGACTTCAGCACAATCAGTTTGTTCCAGTTATTGCATCGCATCATAATGATAAGGCATCACAAAAGACATTCCGCCACTGATGTGTAAATAATTTACAGCAATTCTGTAATATAAGAGCGTGTTTGAAATCGGGACAAATAGGAAAGATGAAGGTCGGGTAAATCCGAAAAATGGAAAAGACTACATTGTATTGAAATCTGCTTTTATCATGTCAGCGAAATTTTTTCGACAGGCATTCATGATTACCGTATTCTCTCTAGTTGTGTCACATGGGTCATGATGACTAATTGTCTGCTCTTCAATGTGTCATAAATTGAGTGTGTGTCACTTATAGACGAGAGAGTGTGTCACAATTAGCGAGTGGGTCACTATTTGAGAGTGCGTTATAAAAAGAGAGAATACGGTATATTGTATTGCTTTCGGATTATCTCAAATGAGCCTGATAACACCACAGAATTAGATTCATCTCCGCGTGCTTCGCTTTCCTAGAAAGGAAGAATTGTATACAACCTTAATATCGAAATGGCACATCACAGAATTAGACAACTTGGTCCTTCTCGAACAGATAATTCGTGTATCTATGGAAATGGCAAACAATAAGCTGGCAGCAGAGGACAACAGAGCTAGTGAGAGATGTGTGCTGTGACATCACTTCGCACACACCAAAATACACATCGCCTGGCTAGCATTCGATTCAGCGTATGCACTATACAGTGAGAAATGCCGAGGAGAGGATCTGAAAACATCAAGTGAACTAATTTTCGCACGCCTGCTACTTTCTTTAATAATGATCGGAAGGGCCAACATTATGGAGAAAACTTGTTGGCAATGATCTGAATTCTTCGAATCTGAAGAAATTTTGCCAATCGAAGCACTTTGCTGGAACTCACATTAATCCGCAAGCGCCGCACGACTTTTTTCGTATCTGTGCAAGGTATGCGGAATTCCTTTTTTTGCCCACCTAATAGGTTCCTCGATATGCCGTCAATTTCGTATTAATCACACTTCTAGCAAACCGAAGCAGTTAAACAAAATATTTAATTCTGTGGATAACACTGGTGACGCGCTTTGTATAAAGGATTTGCGAGCTTGATAACAATTGCTACGTTTATGACTACACACATAGCAAAAGTGCCTCTTTGATTCTACGAGGAAAATAGGTTTACAATACTTTCTTCTTCCATCTTTTGAAATTTCGCACTATATTTTTCGAAATGTGTATCCACTATACTACTAGGTCTGAAGTTTAGGTCAAAATTTTGAGCTGATCCAGTCAAGATGTTCGTTAGTCGAAATTGTGCAAGCCCTAATGAGATTACCTGACTGCGCAAAAGATAATGCTGTGATACAACAGCTTTATAGTCAATAGAGTACCTACTCTGGGGCAAGATGATTAATACATTTCGTCTCTAAAAATAAGTTGTCAAATCTGAGATACTCTCAGAAAAACATCAAGTGCTATGCCGCGAATTCCGACACTCGACTAATTTTCTTAAAACAGATTATCTTATCATGGGTGTCATTCGGTAGTGATGAGTTTAATTATAGATTGTATCGAATAATGAGGCATTCCGTATTCGTGCTATTGATATTCTGATGTCAGTGTCTACCGTCATAAAACATGACTATCTGCTCCGAAGACTGGCGCTAGATAAGTCATCAATCTGCCAGTATTTAGTGGTGAAAATTGTAAATGATGTGCTGATTTTTGCATCGAGACTGCTGGCCAACCATCGTAGTTATCACATGGATGAGCATTATCAACCAGGCCTCATAACGCTTTCACACGCATATCTTTTTGTCATGATCGGGACTTAAATATGTGATTATACTTATTCGATTACGAAAAGGGACGAAATTCTAGTTAGGTCTAGAATAGCAGACGGGATTAACATGGATCTCACACGACTCGCATTCTAGCATATGCTTTGCGGAAGTCTGTTTGTAAGTGTAAGTGTATAGTCTGTTTGAAAGAAAGGTTTATGCGCTTTTACATGATACATAACTTTGTATAATTTAAGTAGATCACAACGAAATTTCCTCCCTATTATAGAACACCTATGCTGGGTGCTTTTTCTTCCTTGATCTAAACTTTTCATAAGCAAAACTTTTTTGGATTTATTTGAATTTATCATGACCGAAAAGAGGAGATCCTAAGCATCAAGATGGAAACAAAATCATGAGAATCGGCTCAGAACGAAGGATTTTACAAACGGAAGACACGTTTCTTGGCAAATGTTGTTATATAAAATGGATTTACCCACAAAATGCTTTCATCAACATTACATTTACACCATCTGACCGGGGCTGGTAAAAATTAATTGCATTGCAATCAATTGCAATGAATTGATTGTTGCTACCAAAAATTACACCCAACGGGCGCCATGCAGATTGGTGTCACCGAACAAATGTAGTTAACTGATTGATTTGTGTTTTAATGGGAATTAAAAGTAATCAATTGAATGATTCGCTTGCTATGCTGTCACCACTCACCATCGTAAGAAAAACATCTCATCTTCAGTGATCTATTAGACACCAAGCTTTTTCACAAACTGAGCTCTTTCAGGATTTAGTGTCTCTATATTGCAAAACTTTCATGATATCTAAAGAAACTCTATTTTGTTGTTATAGGCACGTGTGATCATTCACTCACTTATTTCAATAATTGATATAATCACTATTATCAATTGTGATGTCTGAACTTAAATCTGTTAGTTACAATTCATCAAAAATCATATCTGTGTGGCGGAATACTGAAGTTCAAAAGTTTCATATGATTCTTGCAGTTACATGTTGCATTTGCCAACCAGGTGACCGGAGCCTATAAACCGTTCAAGTCTGAAGATATGTATCCTTGATGACCAAGTGGCACTATTGACAGCTTCTAATCAAGCGCTAACACAAGAAAGCACTCATTTTACTTTCATTTCTTGAACTTGGTTTTGAAGCTCAATTCTGATATAAGACAACTTGGCATCAGCATCGGTACTAATTTTCGGAGAAGCGGTGCCGGTATTCCAGCTTTATTTGGCTGAACCGGTTCCAAAATGTACCATGATTGAATCCTACGCGAACGCAGTCATATCGTCCATCAGTCGAAAAGCGTTTTTTATGTCCAGGATGTCTGAAGACTATTGAAAGCGTGATAATTACTTCGTTAGAGCCGAAGAATCACATTCATTGTAATCAAAATACATGTATTATGAAACGACCGATGAAAAAATTGACCGATTTAGACTAGCCGTATGTTAAAAGAACGCTCATAGAACACTATTTTCTTCGTGCCTGGATTCATAATCATGTTCTTGTGATGTCCCATTGTAAAATTACACTTTCTTTTTAGACACTTTATTCATTTTAACCTCTGTCCAGCCTACACAGCCTTTTACTAAAACAGAATGACTCATTTAAAAGCTGAGACAACAATAAAGTGATGCTGAGTATGTGATTCATGCTGAAACGGGTAAATTCTGATGTTCGGTTCAATACAGTTTTAAATCCAATAACTATAATCTCCAATCATAAAATCTGACGAAGGAAATTTTCAAATGAGATCACGTCAATATTCTTACGTTTGAACATGTGAAGCGAACGCTGCGTGAAATATATCGCGAGAATTTTCACCTTGGTCTTCCAATATCAAAACTTAATTTTTCCTCATTCGGATTATGCATGGCATGCATTACAACTAATTTTCCTGCAATGCATTGTGCGCCATAATAACAAAAGACTTACATTCTATTAAATAAAGCTCTTCATTGTCTTAAAACGCACTTATAGAAGAATTGAGAGAGTAAATTCGGACGGTTGTTCAAAATCTACTTTGCCTCCAGTCACCGGATCTGATTGAAAAATCAAAGAGCACATCAATATTCTTTGCTTGGATAATATACATTACAAGTAAGCTTCCTGTCATGCATGTTGTCTAAAAAAACAAAAACCTTGCATCAATAAACTCCAATAGAATGAAAATCTAGACAGCGCTGGTCAAATTTTCTATTATATTAGGATGAATCACCTCTTTTATGAGTGATTCAAATACGATCTCCTTGGCGCCGGTAACAATCGTTATGAACAATGTCCTGTACCGTAGGGAAAATGTCATGTGGAATTTCATAGCATTTTACTATAGCGACCTCTGTGATTTTATCGAAGATGAATTCGAGGATAAAATGGTCTTGTACAGTAGTAAATCAGAGCAGTGGACAAACAAATTCAAAGTTGCATTGAAAATGAATTCTTTCAGTGGTGCAACTGAGAGAAGGGGTCAACAAGGTCGTGCTACATCTCATGAAGATTGAGGAAGTATTTCCTGAATCCTTACTCTGAAGATACATTTTCTTGTAGGGCAATATATCATAAGCACTTTTCATTGGAATACCGTTCGAATTCACACGAAAAATGTTCTTCATAATTTACTTCTATTAAAGTGCTCTTATAAATTGTCGCGAATTAATAGACGACATGCACGTGTGCAATGTCCGCACATGATAGGCCTATAATGACTGATGTTCATCAACTAGTATATTTCTTCGACGCTTCTCAATGCCGATGAAAAGACGATGCTGAAATTGTCGATTTGTCACCAACAAAAAGCATTCATACATAATCCAGACAAATTTGCGCAAGATATTTGAAAACATAATACAGAAAAGCAGACAGAAATTCATGACTTTTAAAAGGCCTCTGATACTGCTTGCACAATTAAATACAGATGAATGTTTACAAATAAACGAAATTTTTCTAAAGCTCAAGGAAATTATGTATTCTTTCAATTTAAGTCTAAAGCTTTGGAAAAATCCAACTTGAGAAGAATCAATCGCTGGATATGGAAATTTAATATCAGCTACAAGCGCTGTCTGTTTTCTTCGAGACGCAACCATAATCAACATAAAAAACCCATGCGGAAAAATAAATGGTGCTTGGGAAAATGTATTGTGCAACAGTGACAAAAATCAAGAGTGATTGCCAAGTAAATGAAATGCAGCTTTCAAATTGGAGCAATTTGCAATGGTAATCAATTACAGTGATAGGAATGCAATTAGCAATTGTAGTCAATTGCTTTTCATGAGGAAATATTGCAACAATGGCAGTATCATTATACTTCTTTCGCGTTCACTTGCATAGTGAGGAGCTCATGCATTACGTTGTGATAAGAAATATTTCTTCACAGAATAGCAAGGCTGATTTAAAGCTACATTTCTTTAACATCTGTTCAAAATATGCCTTTCAGCTAACGATTTGACAAATTATTATGCGATAGTGGGTCGGTGATAAGTGAAAACAAATGACATTTACTCTATCCAACTGTCTTTGGAAATTATGGTTAACTTCTTCTATTCTACGTTCACCGTTTCATGAAACCTGTGTCGGCAGTGAATTTCTACGACAGCACCTTTCAAAACAGCTGTGGCGACGGTGCTGACTACTCGCTTGCAATGAGCAGACTTATTAAAAATTATTAAGACTTACCATTAACAATTAGACTTTTCCTTTTGAAATCTGTGTATTTATTTGTTTTCTAACAATAGAATTTGAATCACTTGAAAGCAAACAATAACAAAAAATGTAATCTGGAGTTGGTAGAAAATTATGATCGCGCCCAGGATCGAACTGGGGACCTTCTGCGTGTTAGGCAGATGTGATAACCTCTACACCACGCGATCAGTGATTGCTTCTCCCCACAGGACATCTGAATTGTTCAGAGACTCAGAAAATTAGTTGCTCGTTCTTATCTGCATGAATTATTTGATTGACGCTTCTCTACAACAGCTAAGCGACAATGCGCACACCCATATAATCCGGCAGCCAGAGAGAGTTTCTGCAGGGATCGAGACTGAAAATGAGACTTTCACATTGATGTACACACTATTCCTACTACGAATCTGCGCGTCTGGCGAGTCCTAAGTGGTTGCTCTTCTTGTCAGACAGAGTCAAAGAAAAATTAATCCAATGAGACGCAGATTTCAGTTTTGGTTAAAATGAAATTTCCTAGGCTTTCGTTTATTAAGTCAAGAACAGTAGTCTAGAGCCATAATTATTGACATGGAATGTCCTCAGGTCATTTCCTAAAAAGTGTATGTATTATTATCATGTTTCTGATCGGCAATGTATGCAAATGTGGTCAAATGTGAATTAAATTGCTTAAAATGCTTGTGTTTGCCGACATTAGGAGGACTGCAAACTCTGAATGTGTGTAGTTTTAAAGACGGGGGTGCATGGACATGATAGGAAATGACCTGAAGACATTCCATGTCAAAAAACATAGAAAACTTCATTTTACCCAAAGCTGCAATCTAAGGCCCATTGGATTAGCATGTGTTTTTCTTTGATCCTGTTTGACAAGAAGAGGAACTAATTAGGACTTGGCAAACGCACTGATTCGTAGTTGGCATAGGGTGCACATCATTCTGTGAGTGTCATATCAACCTCGTTCCCTGCAGAAATTCGCTCTGGCTGCCGGACTAATAGCGCACACCCTTATCATTCATTCATCTTTGGTTCCTTCGGCTTCCGTATTAGGAATATAAATTGTTGACCTGAACTCCAATTAGGCCTACATGTACATGTATGTAATACAAAGCTTTGAGGACTCAACCTCTCTACATTTTGTCAACTTAGAAATTCGTCACAAGTGTCAAAGAATAATTTCCAAAATCTGATTTTGAAATTACTTACGGTCTAATGTAGCAAAACTTCGAATGGGTTTTTTGAAGGATGAATCACGAAAATACTCAACCATCAATTGGTCATAGATACACCCAATGCCAAAGTTCTGAGTGGACCTTCATTATATAGGAGTACAGGCATGGTCAACCTTTCTTGGGCCGTTGACCAGATTGTAATTGCAGAAATCGTGCAGGTTGTACTATTTACATTGTACTATTATTCAATATTTTCTGCATTTTTAGATGTTAACATAAAAGTAAAAAGATGATTTTTCTTGCAAATTTTATAAGAAGCTTGACCTTGCTTGACGTCATTAACCCTTATGCTACGGGAATATTTTTACTTGCGTTACATACGGTAATGGGGTGGATTCCACCCCAGATAGTAATTTAAGTTAATTGCATCAATAAGACCGAATTTCTCTAAGCATCATCAACTCAAAAGCCGTAAGTTACTAAATCAAAACTTTCTTGAGTGATGCGATGTACATTGCTCGATACACAATTACAGGGTGTATCATAATAACTAAAAAGGTAATCAATGTCGATTACATAACAGTTTGCCGTGCTCGGCGCAAGTCGGCTGCCGGCATTCACAACAAATAGTCTTGACCTTTCGATCGCGGGTGCGACCACAAAGCGTGCATCGTTGTGGTGTTCCTGGAGGTGGTTGAGGCGAGGTTTCTTCTCCATGGAGGCCACAGATGCGGAAACTGTTTCGGAGTTAGCAAAACCGTGATTTCCTTGTGGCAGTCATGAGCTGCTCCGAAAGCTTCTCAATGAAAACTCTCCGCCAAGCTGTGGAGCGACCACCGAGATTTTCACGAAGGTAGCTTGTGCTGTGAGCTTGACGATGAAGCCGGTACGCATTCAGTGCAGCAGCGTCGATGATGAAGTGGAAAGTGCTCATCGTCCAACGATGTGTCTTTCGACGGGCTGAATAGTAGCCGATTGCTTGGTCGTTGCAATCAACTGTTCCTTTCGTGCTATTGTAGCATTCAACCATATCAAGCTTCTTTGAGTCTTTGTCGATTGCCTTGTCATGATGCTGTGTTGAGAGTAGCAAAACAACTTTGTTTCTTTTGGGACAGTATGATGCCACTGAGAGTTTTCCATTGAAATAGAATTTCGATGACAATGGCTCTCTTCCAGTAGCTTGTTTTGCATTTTCTGGAATTCCTCTACTGTTTCGCTTCAAAGTACCAAGGAGTGTAAATTGATTGTCCCAAAGTTCGTCAGCAAGAGCCACAGACGTATAATAGTTGTCTGTAGTTATGTTGCGCCAAGCATTGGCGAAAGGTCTGCTTAGTTTCGTAACAAAAGACCTAGCCAGTCCTCTTTGGATTGTGTCACCTTCCTTTCCGATGTAAGGAATAATGTTGAGAATGATTCTCGTCTCACAATCGTAAATTATCCAAAACTTCAAGCCGTACTTTGCCGGCTTGTTAGGAAGGTATTGAACGAATGAGCAGCGCCCTCGAAAGGAATAAAAGCATTCATCGACACAAAGATGAGATCCAGGTTCATATGCCATCTTCGTTTGACTTGCAAAACTGTAGAATACGTCGGAAATTTTAAAATATTTTCGGTCGTCCTTTGCTCTTGCTTTTCGGCTGTTTATATCATCAAAGGTAAGATAGCGTGATAACAAGCGAAATCGTTCTCTTGAAAACGTAGTGACAATCTGATGAACGCGATGAATATTGTCATTGTCACTTTTCCATAAATCAATCGTGTCAATATTTCTCTTTCTGAGGACCCCGAGAAGTAGTAGAGTGCCACAGTAAGCATATACTTCATCCTTGGTTGCATCGTTGTCGATGTATTCGTGACTTCGTCGAACTTGGTTACCATCTTGCTCAATTCGATTGTTCGTATGACAGGCAATAGATTCAGCGGTCATTTCACGAAACAAAAATCGAAAGAATTCTTCTGGTTCAGTTAAATTTCTTGTCATGAGAGTGAGTCCAGATATTGTGCGCACGGTGTTGGTTTTTCTATACGTAGCTGGACGAGGTGCTTCGTTCGACCATTCTGTTCCATCTTCTGCTTTGTATACAACATTGTGTGAATACGCAGATTCATCATTGTCGGAGTCGGCGTCGGAAATATAGTCATCTTCAGAATCGTTATCGATGTCAAATAAAACAGGTACAAAGTCATCCTCTGAATCACTTGCCTCGCCATCACTCAAACGGTCTTCGTCGTCGGATAATTCTTCAATTTGTTTTGCTATCTGACGCGCAGTACGTCGCTTCATGTTGAACACAGAAGAGAAAATGAAGTTAGAGCGTGCTAGCGACCGCTTGCAAATGAGTCACCTCGCAAGCGCTGCAGGTGACAATTGATCATTGATCAGATCGTGACATCAATGCTGACGCATTCAAGCGACTGCCGCCTTGATTGTAGTCCGTCGGTTTGTGTGCGCGTGTGTGAGCGTGCGTGGCTGATATCTGTGCGATGCTTGCGTTTTCTTTCATACAAATATCAGAAATGGAGAGAAGCAATGCAAAGGGCAAAGGCTTCATGATATTCCTATGTAGTTAGAAGACATCTGTGAAAATAATAATAATATTGATGATAACACTGTATTAATGCTGTAGTATTTCTAATATTAGCCAATGCTCAGATACACAGGCCTTTGAAATGGCGTAAATTGCCGCTAACTTAGATTTTAGAAAAGTATAGGTTTTCCAATTTTCACTACGGAAGTCACGGGAATGGGGTGGATTCTACCCCACGCTCATAATTTTTAATATACAGGACACAATGTGACACTTAAGACTAGGAATTGAAGCTTCTTGTATTGCTCGATAGATAGTCTATAATCAGTTTTCAAGTGGATAACCAACTAGCATTATTAATTTCAATCAAATCCAATTGAACATGCGTGGGGTGGATTCCACCCCATTCCCGTAGCATAAGGGTTAAAGTATTCAGAAAACTATTGAATATGCATGTAAAGAGTTTTAAAAAAGTTCATAGAAAACCTCAAGATAAATTTACTTTTTTGGGATTGATGAGACAACACGCCAAGGTCATAAACTGTTGCTCTACAAATTTTTGTCTGTAGTTCTTATGCGATAGCAGTTTTCCACATATTTCAATCGAGAGAACAGCTGCTCGCATGTGTACGCATTTCCGAAAAGCGAGGATACGATAATGGCGTGTTTAACAATGCCTGGAGATCTCTCTCGAGGAGGAAAATTTTTTGCAGAAATTCAATCATATAGATTTAAATTATTTAAGGCTGCTTGCATAGAGTAAGTATATACATGTAGTAGGTATAGTATTGACTCAAAATAATGACACTAGGGAAATCCATTTCCGATTCAGTCAGTGCTATGTTTCACTATTTACCGTTGCTATGACTACTGTCTAAACTCTTCTCTTCCTACTCCTTGTCCGACATCGTGAACAAAGGCGGCTTTCTGATTGCTTCTCTTTGCAAATCACAGCTGCCTACATCTTCCATCAGACATCACTTCACGTTGTTTTTATCTTGACCGATGGACGACGCCTCATGACTTTTCCTGTGTGACAGCGTGATGGACGATAGAAGATGGAAGATGACTTGTGGCTGATGACATTTTGTGTGTATTCTTTTCTACATGCAATTAAAGGGAAATCCCAAATGGGAGATGGAAGATGGAAGACGCCTTATTCTATGTCACAGCGGCCTTGCTATTCAGATTAAAGAAATGTAACATAATTTTAGTGAGGTCACTTAGATGGCTGATGAAGTTCACTTCCATCAACCTCAGGCATCAGCCGCGAGACTGATTTAAGATAACAACAACGTAAAGTGACGTCTGAGGGAAGATTTAAGAAGCTGTTATTTGCGAAGAGAAGCAAACAGATAACAGTCTTTGTTCACAGTGTCGAACGAGGACGAGGATCAAGACAGTAGTCATAGCAACAGTAAATAGTGAAAAATTGCGCTGACTACATCGGAAATGGATTTCCTTAGTGTGACTGCGGTCCGTGGAAGATGGACGATGAAAGGCGGAAGACGGCAGATGAAAATCGCCTCATCACGCATTATGGAAGACGCTTTATGAAAAATGTGCAAAGAGGCGAGTGACATGGAAGATGGAAGAAGGCAGACGCCTCTTCCTGTGTGACAGTGGCCTTATTCTTTGTGACAGCTGCCTTATGTGGACTCATTTACATCTTGCCAAGTCAATTACAATCATCTATTTTGATAAGGATATCTTGCTCCTTCAGTGGCTGCAGGTAGTTTATGAAATGATCACGCTTAAGAAAATACTCTTATGCTGAGCATTGAAAGCCCAGTAAACGCATCGAATTGACTAGTTTACCAGACACTACTTCCAAGATTGTCATGACACGGAGTATTTGTGAAGCGCCACTATTCCTTCTGTTTTTCTATCTTGATCAGTCAATTCCGTGGTAATTTCTTCAAAACTGCATAGTAATTGCTTAACTGATATGTGGTGCTGGGTCTCTACTCTAGTTCATATAATGAAATCGAAACTGCATACACATTGGGGATTAAATTAATACTGAGCTGCCACTACACTTAATATACCTACTCTATGGGTGCTTGGGCCTCATCACAGTTAATTTTGAACTTGGTGAGTGGGCCTCGTAAGAAAGCATGGCGGATCGCGGGGGTGGCCATCCCTGTATTAGATTTCATTTAAGTGTTTTTCAGTGTGCGAACAAACATATGTGGGATCTTTATAATTGAAAAAAGCCATTGTAACCAAAGGGAACAGAGATGCACAGGCGTGAATGTGTTTTTCACTTTTCTTCACTTGAGAAAATCATCTTTCAACTCAAAAGAGGAGTCTCAAATCTTATATACAGGTTCTTTGCACTATTAAGCTGTCGGGAAGTGGAGAGATATTAAGTTGATAATAATAGAGTAGAAATTTTATGATTTCTTATAGGAAGTTTCGTGACATCTGTCCAACCTGTTAGGAAGTGAACTAGCGGATCTTTAGTTCTTTAGTTGAAACGAAAACAGGTGTCTGGCTAATTATCCCAAGAAAACCAAACAAAAAAAAGTACGTCTGACGTGTTTTAATGTGAAGGGATTGAACATCCAGAACTTTGAGAGCATTAGCATGCAATTTTAGAAATGCCAGTTGAATATCGGAGATTTATACTACAGTACTGCTTATAAAGAATCGCAAGGAGCGACTATTCCAGTCTCACTTCTACGCTAGACATTGTGATGAAGATGCGACACTTACCTTTTTAATGAGTTTTAGTGACTGTGTTGACTTGCTTTCCATAGTTGAACTGAGCAGAAGGATGATTATAAGGGTGCTTTGGATTTTTTCGGTTTTGAGATAGCACATCCCTCCCAGCTATTTTTCAAGAAAACATAGCTTGTCAATTTCTTTTGCCTTTCAGAATTTTTCGAATAGTTGTAAGGTCAACGTCTTCTCGAATCTATTTAAGGATGATGTACAAAAAGTCTTCAGAAGACCTTTTGTACATCAACATTAAATAGATTTAAGGAGACGTGAACCTTTTTCAACTAAACCAATTATTCGTATCGAATATCGATCCGTCTTTGAGAGCTATTTTTAACTAAACATTAAGAATTTTTCAAATAGTGATGTATAATGGCAGATTTTTCATCCACGTTAATGAATATTGGCTTAAAATGATGCGCCACTCGACCACCAGTGTCTTTTACAGGTGCTTTTTAGATGAATTTGGCACTCAGCAATGTGCACATTCATGCAGTAATGTCATTTGGTGCTTCAAGACCTTGCTATGAAAAGTTGGTTTCGAAAACTATGTTTCAAGAATGTTTTGTATTAGACACTATATATATATATATACGTGTATATATATTCGTGTGCTAGAAGACAGTACAAAGAATAAGCAGAAATACAACAAGTCGAAATTTGAAGTTCTTCAGCCACAAAGTACTCCTGATTAGACACTGATTTACATGTACATGCCAGTAATTGATGAGTATGACATAGACCTGGTGATAGTCTCTTTCAGATCTTGATGCTTATAGCAACAGCAGATTGAGACCAATGAACCGGTAAACCTACTGCTGCTGGATATGTGGAAACTACATGTAAAGCTTGAATTCCAAGTTGAAATTCTGCTGCTCCCTGAAAACTTAAGTGAAATGATAGAGCAATGCGAGTCTTTCCATTGCTAGCAATAGAGCAATTCCAAGTCTTCTTCTTCTTCTCCTGGCTTTCTTTCCACTTCAGTGTTGTTGCCGGTGAGGATTTTCTTCCTCCACTAGACTCTGTCCAACGCATCTTCTTCTTTCACTCTTGTTTTATTCAGATCTTCCGCTGTACAGGCCTTCTATCTTCTCTTCGGCCTTCCTCTCCTCCGTTCCTCAACTTTCAGCTGTCTCATTTTTATCCCGACATAATCTTCCTCTCTCCTCACCACATGTCCTAGCCATCTCATACGCGTCTCTCTCAAATTAAACTCTTCCACCTTCACTCGTCTATACGACACAGTTAACTTACGAATAGCATGGCATCGACACTACACTACTTCACGCATCAAAATTGTTTTTGAGTTTGTGGATTTGTCTAACAGCTTAATCAATTGAAAATATGTCAATTAAAATGTTGGAGTAAATAAACAACAAAAATCCAAAAAGGGTGAGATTGAGCGCAATGTCCTTTGTTCCAAAAAAATTGAAAAGTTGTTTTTTAATCCTTCCCGTAACTGAAGAGCAACTTATTGTAAAATAATTAAATTGTTCTGCCACTAAATTATTTTAGGCAACTGGTTGCAAATATGCTTTTACGATCGTCTAAATTACAAACTTTGTAAAAACCTGCTTTGTGGTACATGTACTTGCCCCGTAAAAGTCCCATAGATTTTATTCTGTCTAATCCGTCATAGAAAGCGTGCAGAAAAAAATGCCGACATAGGCCTAAAGTGACGTATTGTGCACAGAGCACAGCAAAAGAAGTAAAACATTTATCGTGCAGAGTGGCGCATGACAATTCCATTAACTAGAGATTCTAAAATTCTGTTTTTGTTTGCAGGATAATCGGTTGTGTGAAACCTATTCTTATATGCTGCCTGACATTAAAAATGCTCCACTCAAATATGTGAACTTTATTCCACTCACACTCATGAATTATAAGATAGCATTTTATATAAAACATTATATTTGAATAAATGGGAGACATTGGTACCGAATATGTCCTCCCCGCACTGAAATGCAGCTTTGAAGTCTCATCGGCATCGAGTCGCAAAGATGATCAAGCCGTTCCTGATCCAGCAATGACCATGTTTGAAATGACCATGTCTGAAAGAGCTGTCAGTGTTGATGGCGGATGATCATATGCATCTCTCACTTTCCGACCAAGTTCATCCCAAGCATGTTCGATCGGAGACAGGTCGGGGGAGCGTGAAGGCCAATGGAGGATGCGAATTCCAGATCTCACTATCGCTGTTGTTACACAATGAGGTCTGTGTGGTCGAGCGTTGTCATCCTGGAATATGAGATTGAGTTCATTTACCGTTGGGATGACGATCGGAGATTTTCTTTTGATATCCCAAAACCTGGATGTGAATATTATTCCACAGCAACTTCAGTGGTTTGCATTTGATATTGTTGGGTTATTTTTTGCAAGACGTGGAGGTGAAAATTTTCCTCAATATGAAAACGGCGGATTTCAAGTTCGATACAACGAATAGTGACGTAAATGTATTCGGATGGTGAATGATGAACTTACAAAAAATCACAGACAGGACGATACAGAAAAATCGAACGGTGGTTTAATGTTGAAGTTGAAAATGCCGTGTGTCCTTACAAATTTTTTTGAAAAATGCACAAATAAATTACAACAATCTAATCCATACTTGTGGCAAAGACCAAAAGTTTCTTTAAATCCGATGACGAGATATGCTTCACAAACCAAAAGATTGGTGTTAACACAATCAAAAAATTTATGACTCAAATAAGTAAATTTTGTGATCTTACAAAATTGCACACCAATCACTGTTTCAGAGTTTCAACATGCACACTATTGGGAGAGAATCACTCAGAAAATGACATAAAATCAATTTCAGGGCATCAATCAAATTCGTCTCTGGGTATATATAAAAGAATATAGGAATCAAAGAAAGAAAAGATGGCACTTGAATTGTCAAGTGCATTTTGTGAAGCAGGAAGCTCATCGAAATTGGATGAAAGTGAAGACACATGGCTCAGTGTAGTGGTTTCCAAATATGAAGAGCAAGCCAGAAGCAATACATTTAATAAATACAATGTCACCATTAACTATAATTACTGACCTCTGTCTCACATGCATAGCTCCACGTCGATTTTCTACGCTTGACTTCTGAGTCGTCATACGTTAAATATATGAAATTAAGGACAATTACAGACTTTTCAAATGATATCTTTAGTCAGTATAATTACTTCAAAATAAGAAAACATATAAAAAAAGGTCATGCCTAAAAATCATCACTTTTTCTACGGCGAGCAAAAATAATTCTAATACAAGCATTCATCATGTAATGTCTACATAAATATAAATATTGAAAATTTCATATTGATTGTACGAAGAAAATTATCATGTGACAATTAATGAATAAACCTTATTAACATAGTGCCAGACATCAAGAAACGATTAGTAACGATTGTTATATAAAATTGGAAGGTTTCTAGATAGCGTTTCATAATTTGTTGTTTGGTTGAATATATATATTTTTCATCGATTTCATCATAAATCGTACTTTTATCATTTTATTATTTGAAGCTATGTATTATTTAGGTTGTTAAATATAGTCGTTTTCTAATGCCCAGCGCAATCAATGCAGCTCCTCTCCTAAACTAATTTGACTCATTTCCTTTAATTAGGTCAGTATTCAAGCTGGGAGTCTTTAATTTTAAAATGTTGTTTAAATCAACACTTTGTCGCAACACTTAATATTTTATGGTCATATACAGTATTAATGAAAAACCTAGTTTCATACTACTTGAAATCCTATCAACCAACTTACAGAAGACACACGAGGCAGGAAGACTGTCCCAATTATTTCGGAAAACCGCATGATATCTAATACAATATGAAATAACATAGAAAAACTCAAATAATATTTTGTGTAATGCGGTGCCTACGTTATCAAAATCGTAATAACGTATAAGCCGATATCCTACACGACCTCATGCATAATATGGAGGATAGATTGCTTCATCTCCGAATATCTCACAGAGCTTCATTGAGTTTTTCTTATAAAGTTCATATATTTTTGACATCGCAAGCAAGGAAGAAAGCCTTTGACCAAGATTAGTTGCAAGATGCAAGCCGTGTAAAAATGGTGGTTTTATTGAAATATCCAAAAATCGTTTCATCTTTCCGTCAATCGCTCTTTGATTACAATGAAAAACTGTCAGGAATTTCTTGTGGCTAATTCACACAAGGAACAATATTTCATGTTTAGAGATGACAATCGTAGGTGCTTTATCAAAATTAGTGATTAATGTGAGAGAGCATGCAACGATAACAAACGACACTGTTTCTGATTTTAGAAGTTTCTAAAACTTATGGACAGGTAAAGTTTACGACAATTACATTATAAGCGCTGTGTTCTACTTTTATCAGGTGAGTTAATTTTCTACGTAAATGTTTACATCTATTGGCTACACTTTCGGAAGTATCCATCAAGTAGCCTACGCATCATATCAATTAAAATTTGGACTATGCAGAATTAAGGGTGTTTGGGGATGCTCAGAGACACAGAAAGTCAATGGAATCATTCGATATTGATTTACATCCCTTGCTTAAAATATGGAAGTAGGAAGAGACTGAAATCCTTATTTCTTGCACGGTGATATGGAGCTGTACTGATGCAAAGGGAGGTAAACTACGCCTGCTGATAATTCTTCAAATTGGATGAAGTGGCATATATTCCATTCTGTTCCTGTTTTTCAACTGCGGACGCAATTGAATATTCAATCACTCTATTTACACTTTGTTTTCAAAAAGCAGCATTGAGACAACTTTTCGTTTTACCCAGATTTTATGAGCTCCTTTTTTTGAACTCCATTCCTCCTCACAGCCATTTTATCTAAGGAGCCATCGATGCCTTAGGCCGCTGTCACACAGAAAAAGGCGTCTTCCATTTTCCATGTCACTCGCCTCTTTGCACATTCTTCAAAAATCGTCTTCCATAAGGCCGTCTTCCCTCTTCCTCCTTCCATCGTCCATCTTCCATCTTCCACGGACCGCAGTCACACTGGGGAAATCCATTTCCGATTCAGTCAAAGCTATTTTTTACTATTTACCGCTGCTAGCATGCTATGACTACTGTCTAAACTCTTCTCTTCCTCATCCTTGTCCTCGTCCGACATGGTGAACAAAGGCGGCTTTCTGATTGCTTCTCTTTGCAAATCACAGCTTCCTACATCTTCCCTCAGACGTCACTTCACGTTGTTGTTATCTTGAATCAGTCTCGCGGCTGATGCCTGATGGATGATTGGAATGAGCTTTATCAGCCGCATAATTTCATGCCTTATGTCCGACGGACGATGGAAGATGGAAGATGACTTGTGGCTGATGACTTTTTCTGTGTGATAGGTTGTATTCCTTTTTACATGCAATTAAAGGGAAATCCCAAATGGAAGATGGAAGACGCCTTATTCTGTGTCACAGTGGCCGTAGGAACCGCATCAAGAAACGAATTTGGTTAAACAGTTGTACTAGTATATCTTTATCTATGCTATAGGAAAAGCTGATTTTAGGTCATTTGGTGTCTGTAGCACGTATGTCTACATGAAACACTTGTTTGGGATAATTGATGCAGAGCTGCCATCTCAATGGTAGATAATTGCTAAAGGAGCAACTGCCTACTCCAATTGCGCAAATATGACTCGTGAAAACCAATCAATAGGCATGAGAACACGTAGGCGCTGGAAAGAGTCTCTTTCTAGACGACACTGGTCGTTATTATGCCTTATGATTCTGATCAATAAAGGAAAACTCGTCATGTAGTTTGCAGCTCGGCGCTTGCTCCGTTCTTATTGAGACCAATGCAACGAACTGATCGACATCTGCACTTGCATTAGATACAGGTTCGATGGCTGTTGATGCTGCCGTGTCAACAACAGTATTAGTGACTTTTCATTTGTGAAAAAGGGTGCGTCCCAGTATGAACTCTTCATCGCTGAAGGTGTAGGTATAAAGTGGTTCAATCCCTGTCTGTGTATTCAAAAGGAACGTATATCTTGTTCTACGATTCTTTAGTAATTTGGAATATTTTTGAAAGTCATTTTCTATTTATTTATTTTACTTTATTTAATTATATCTTAATGAACATAACTATTTCTTTGACTTTTTGCTTTTTGCTGAATTAGTGTATTAATTCAGTGATTGTTTAATACTCTTAATTACCTTTACTAGCATTTTATATGTAAACAGAATACATCATAATTTTTCTTTACAGTAGGCTAACTTGAATTTTTGCTTTATCTTTTAAGTGCAAACTTATTGAATGTCTAATTCTTCTTTCAATTGTCTTAACCAGTGCATTTACTTGTTAACTTAACATATCATGATTTTTCTATATGAAGTAGGCTACATGTAGCAAATTGTCAGTTGCCTTTCTTATTGGTTGAATCATCCGTGTTATTGTCAACCTTGTCACTTCGTAGAACAGTTATCAACAGCCATCGAACCTGTGTCCAATGCATGTGCAGATGTCAATCAGTTCCGTGTATTGACATCAACAAGAGCGGAAGAAGCGCCGAGGTACAAATTACATGACGAACTTTCCTTTATTGATCAATTGGCATTTATAAATAGGCACCTACAAAAAGACTTTATGATTTAATTTTTCGTGAAAAGCCTTACATTGTGCTTATGCGATTCTAACCTACATGTACACGCGGACAAGAATGTCATACTTCGATTTCATTGTTCTATTGATTATTCATATTCTCCTGTGTTCACAAATGTTTTACTAACTTCTATAACTCATACTGATGAGTACTTATGACTTTGATTCTTGCTGATGTCAATTATATTCGGCTTTTTGAGAGAATTCGCGAGCATGCTCCTAATTAGTTTCATGGCACAAACAGTCCTAATTGGCCAACGTGACACTATAGTGCCATTGATCATTCGTCATGTTGAAATTTTAATAAGTGAGTAGTCAAGATGTTCATTTGAAGTAATGAAAATCATCAATTTCAGAAATGAAGGTACATATCAAATGAATACGAAATAAATATATTGCAGTTCAGTCTCAGTACAGTGCAGTTCTGGGTAAAGGTTACTCTAAGTGATGAACCAATATCCGATCAGTGAACATAACAATTATTTATTCTGATAGTCCGGCAGCCAGAGCGAGTTTCCTCTGGGAACTAGACCGGAAATGAGACTCACAGAATGATGAGCCGTACACCATATGCCTACGACGAATCCACGCGTCTGCCGAGTTCTACCCAGTTCCTCTCCTTGTCAGACAGGATAAAAAAAGCACATGTCAATCGAATGAGACGCAGACTGCAGTTTCTGGCAAAAATGAAATTTTCTATATTTTCTCTTAACAACTGAAAAGTATGAAGTCTAGAGCCATTATTTTTGACATGGAATGTCTTTAGGTCATTTCTCATTTTCATGAACATCTATGAAGCTACACACATTTAGTTTTGGCAAGCCTCCTGCTGTCGGCGAACACCAACATGTTGGCCTGCTTTATCCACACTGAACCACATTCTCGCATGCATCGCCGATCACAAGCATGATAGTATCATAGTGGTATGATTTGACCTAGTGACATATCATGCCGAAAATTATAGCTCTAGACTTAATACTTTTCAGTTGGAAAGAGAAAACAATGAAAATTTCATTTTTGTCAAAAACTACAATCTGCGTCCCATTGGATTAACATGCTTTTTCCCTTGATCCTGTCTGGCCAGAAGAGAAACTAACTAGTAATCGCATACGCTAGGTATAGGATGTACATCAGTCTGTGAAAGTTTCATGTTCAACCTCGTTCATTGCAGAAACTCGATTTGGCTGCCGAACTATGTGGAGTGAAGAATAAGAAGTGTCGATCTGAAGTAGTGGATGGTTTGATGAAATAGCCAGATCAAGAAGGCGTTGTTGGAATGAGAGAATGAAAAACAAGATCTTCATGGCTTGCAGCTTTCAAAAACAGACGAGCTCCAGAGATCACACGTCGAGTGCTCAGATATTCAAATGAATTGCAGTTACACAAATGGGAAGAAAGTACTCTGCATGAGTCGATGTGCACGAATTTCGTGAGACGTTTCACTGAGATTGGCAGATTCGCTTCAGAAAATCTCTATTTGAGTTGTATTTAGCGCCTAACCCAAAGCAATCAGACATGCTCCCAACATTGTCTTCAGACGTTTTCATGCAATAACTGATCAAAATTACCTACCAAGCATTACCAAGCATTACCAATTACCTCAAAGCATCAATGTTCGAGTAATTCAAATTTTGAATTACTATTTATAACGAGATAGTAACAAGATGCCCGAGTTGATTAAAATTGGCACCTTTGGAAAGTGCATGCGCCAGCTGTGCTGCACATGCACAGTAATTCAGCTGCAGTCAGACACCAGTGTCAAGTGAACATTTTTCCAACCAGTCACAGGCAATGATAGCAATCTGAATAAATATTCGTTGAATAAAATAAATCAAATTTACAAGCAAATTTTCATGCACTATTTCCGTCGAGATAGTTAACATATTTTATATAAGGATCATTCATTGACAAAGCTTTTTCTCATTCCAAAGTATTAGATTCGCTCCCCTGTGACCGTCGATATGTATTCAATTTGTGCGGATAACGACATTCAGTGCATTCAGGTAGCGTGATCGGAACTATGTCTAGTTTACTTATGCTTAATGCATGGGCTCACGCAGTCACAAACTTAATGCTTGATTTATAATATATAATGAACTTTTCAATGAACTCTATTTCAATCGTACAGATGAGATGCTCAAATTAATGATCTTTACATTGCTCACATAAATCTGCCATTGAAAAGAACTCTCTCGCACAAAAAGTAAACACGGATGAGAACCGGTAGAGCGTGAAATGTACGAGTTGTTAAAAAGAATTAACAATTGCTACTTTTTTTCAAATATCTGAATACATCGAGCGTATAGATGTAGATTAGAAATAAAAAAGACAACCAGAAGCTTGAAGAAACAGCTCCCAAGCTGTGATTTCCATTGTGGCACAATTTATGCCACTGTTGATTTTCATGACTCTGTACAAATAAAGTTAGTAAAAGTTGACAAACTCTTTTCTCCAATCAGATTTAATATTTGCCATTGCTACTTTCCCTCATCTGAGAGGTTTACAAGGAAAATAAAACTGAACTCATAATAATAAATTTTATCTTAAGAGCTTTCGATGACTCTAATCATAAGATACGTCATTCATAAGAGGATTCTAAATAATCTTGCACAGAAAGTTATAGATACTCAAACTACATAGCTATGAAAGTATCAGGACTCTCTCGGTAAAACGTTTATTGGTATTTATCCTTTAAGTTAAGATTAAAAGAAATAATAATAATAAAAATTGTAGACACAAAATTCAAATATTCTTGGCACCATAAGACTGGTCATTCCAATATCACGCTCCTTCGTTCCGACGCATGTTAAGACTAACTATATTACCAATAGGATAGCAAGTATAGATAAACGCTGAAGCGATGAATCCACAACACAAGACAGTTTAACAACGTTCTCTATGATACTAAAAGAAAATGGTTACAAAGACAGAGATAATAAGCGTAAAAAACAAAAATAATAATACTGATAGGAGTACGTTTAAAGAACCATACGTAAGCGATAAATGCAATAAGTTAATAAATAAAGCCATTAAAAGATATGATTTATCTATTAAAATAGCCAAGGATTATGGCAAACAATCAGTTAAGCATCTCAATAATAAGAAATGTAGGAATAATTGTGATTGTAACATTTGCTCGCAATTAATTAAATATTCCTGTAGTGATAAATCCGTAGTTTATAGTTTACATGCCAACACTGTAACGAATTTTATATCGGTAAAACTGCTGGCAAGTTTATTACTAGACACAATGAGCACAAAAGGGCGATAAGTAATAAATCAATAAGTAGTGTCATGTGCGATTACATAAGAAGCAAGCACGGCGACATAGGCGACATCGAGGATTTTCAGGTCGGTTTCATTGCTAAACTCGACAACACTCGAGACACAACATTTACTGAATCAAAGGCAATCACACAACTTCAGCCCAAAATCAATAGAAAACATGAACTGGCGCAATACAGCCTGTCTTCACATTTCAATCACCTCACATTCGACTCACAACACACTTCTTAATATCACTCACCTCCTTATAAACCTTCACAAAACCCTCACTTACATCAACCGATATAAGGCGCTGAACTCCGAAGGCCCAGTCTTTCTTTTAATCTTAACTTAAAGTGATAAAGACCAATAAACGATACTGAGAGAGTCCTGATACTTTTGTTCTGTCTAGAACTCTTTGGAAAATGGCTAACTTCTCTCGCCGCTTGGTCAACAACGTCATTGCTATGAAAAGAGATCAAGTAAAAAATTATGCATAGGTGCATACTAAAATCGAGACATTGGACTATCGAACATCAACATAGATAAGATGAAAGCAAAACTAGGCTAAGACCGAGGCAGGAGCAAGTCACTTACATATTCTTTCATAACACACGAGGGCCTGAACCGCTTCAACAAAATGGCCTCAGTGATCTTAACATGGGTCACATTTCTGCAATACGCAGCAACAGAAAAATATGACTCGATCGTGTGTCCTGCGAATAGATTGCAATCCCAGAGATGCTTACATATTGAGCTGCTTTGATCTTTTGGGACTCTGGATCTTAATGCTGCCCACTTGGAATGCTCTTTGGAGTGCTCTTTGATACGGATACCAAGACATCTCGTTGTCCGGCCAATATAACTGCATCCGCAGGCACATTTGAAATTATAACAGTTGATCGGTCAACGAGAGGAATTGTATCCTTCAAAGAACGACAAGGAATCTTCATTGTTTGAGGCAGTACAAAAAGCTGTGTGGCATAAAAAGTTTTCGAAATTGATTCACTTAGTTTTTTTGACACAAATGTGTGAAATTTTGTCTCCGAGAAATGGAATTCTAGCATACACTTTCTTTTTTGACGGACCAATTATTGGTTCTTATTCTTTAATTATTTTATGCTGTTCAATAAATTGGACGTATCTTATGATCGTAAGTCTAATCGAAAGCACTTGAGATAAATTTTATTATTATGAGTTTAGTTTTATTTCCTTGCTAAAATTCAGTGGAAGAAAAGGATGCTTTAAGTTTTTGAGGTTTACAAGCTCCAATTTTTAACTCATTGGTCACCAATATCAGCAGTGGATCCATGAACAGATAGTTTATTGCCAATGATCAGGAATTAGGCAGTTCAAATGTAACAACAGACTAATTAGTCATTCAGAAGGGATGCACTATCTGAAAGGTGTCACAGCTAGGAAAATGGATATCATCCATTTGTTTGTCCTTGACATCCAAAAAATCGAATTATGGCATTCTTATTCGAATTCTTATTTGTATTTTAGTTCAAACAAACTTTTTCACCACAAGGATCACTCAATAAGGAACACTGGATCACTGAATAAGTGAATCATTCATCATGTTTTCAAAAATCTATTGAAAGGCATCGGAAAGTTTAGACAATGAAAACGGATCTAAAAGGACTGAATAAAAAAATGGAATTTCGGTCATTGTTTCAGTTGACAATTTTAGACAGTTCAGTTCAAATAGTGACAGATCACTTAATGACCTAATGATACAATCCTCAAAAATATGTTTCTATTAATTCGGTCGCTTTAGATGTCGAATGGGAGTGTTTTATTCGAAGTTGAGTATATCACCTTTGACTTGAGCAAATCAACGAAATGTAAACTTCAATCACATACTCGTATTTACCACGGTCTATATCACGATGAGATGAATATTTCAATTACCTTAGATTCGAGATGCAGTATAAGCAAGGCCACGACCGATCATAAATGATGAGCGATAAATAATGATAAATGCAATGATAAATTATGAGTAGTATCCAGATTTCATAACGCCTCATCCTGTGACGTGTTCACGATTATTGTTGTATAGAAAGCATTACGCAAGCTGTTACGCTTAGCAGGTTCTACTGAGCTGAGTAAATCTCACGTGTCTTATCACACGTCTGGGGTCTACTTTTTATGTCGCAATATCTTATGACAGGCAATATCCGGTAGTCATGCACTTAACATTATTGAAGCGTTTTTTGTAATAAGCACAAGTGTGAAAATTAAGCATCGAAGCACAGCCTCAAGGAAGAGCAAGCAAATTAATTTATTGGCAATTTCTTCAAATACAGGAAAATTCTTCCCATCAATGATATATCTTGCTGTTGTTTTTTCTGATTTTGAGAAAACTTTCCTGCTATTAATGTAAAGTGTCCGGTCATTAAGGACACTTTCACACGTGAACAAATCGCTGTGTGAAACATCGCAAATTCAGCTAGGTTTATAGATTTATTTATCTTCGTATATGCCCACATATCGGACGGATACTAGCTTACTTTCTCTTTCCTTTGATCATCAAATTCCTACCGGAAATGTATACTTACCTCATAATGGAGAAGAATAGCGACTTCTCCTATCAGGATATACTCAGGGATATTCCTTTTGATGTTGCACAACATCCGTCTAAGATGGATTATTGCTTCACACAAGACATTCCCAGAAAGATTGGGTCCTGTCTACTTCACTGAATATGACATAAGAGACTTTGCATGTTAAATTTAATTTATTAGCAACTTGTAGCGGCAGCGTTTATGGGAAAATCTGAAGTTCATTATCTCATCATGAAATCAGATGGCTCCCAAAGGATCCCCTTAATTCATAAAATGCACAACGTAAATCAGACAAAGCCTACAACAAGTTTGACAGGATAAGAGAAAGAAATACAGAATTTTTAGCCAGGAAGAGTTTAGTTCAATGCTTCCATCTATCAGTGGTATAATCCTTATCGTAAAACCTTGTCTAATGTCATTTTTATCCACTTGATATTTGTACATCCACATGTAGCTGTATGTCAAGTTTTTGTGTCGCATTAGGAAAGAACGAACGCGTCCTACCTTGATTCATTTGACAAATCTTCATAACATTGAGGTATGAATGAATAAATATGAACCCGAAAAATATCTCATGAAGATTAGCAGTGGGCAAACTAATGTGACACGTTACCTCACCTGACCTGCGCTCCTTTTCTAAACTGTACAACCACTGAAGTTGTACCAATTTTTATTCTGTATTTCAAAATTCACATTAAAAAGTGAAATTTGAATTTATTTGTGGTGGAAGTGCAATTAAAGAAGAAAACAAGCAGGAGAATGAACAGATGAATGTGTGAAAAATGTTGCGCATATTTGAAATCGCTACTTAGCTCATGGTGAGAATATGTCGAAATGCTGAAAATCCATTATGTCAGATAATTATGCCTAACATTGCTACATCCATGGACGCGGGAGCAGGGTGGGCAAGGGGGAAGCTGCCCCCCAAAAATATTTTCATGGGGCAAAGTATCTTTTTTGCCCCTCCAAAATATTCATGGTGAAAAATGTTTTTACATAGATTATTATCTTTTGAGCAAACAATATTTCGGCAATGTATTTCCACACTGAATAACTGCAAAAGTCGGAGGACGCAACAACGCCTTACACATATCGCTGTGCTTCATATCAATCAAGACATTCTCTACTCCCTTGACATTCAAGAGATGATGAAGCAATTCATTTTGAGAACTCGAGAGAGGCAATCTACAGGGTGACTCAAAAATCTCCATACATAGAATAATAAATTTACCTTTTGCTATGCATGGAGACTTTTGACGTAGTTGACATATATAAATTTTGTCAGGAATTTACTTGGTTTTCTATGCAAAAAAACTTTTACTGAGAGTGGTATAATAACATAATATTATTTTTCTATAACATTCAAGACTTTCAGGAATACAAAGAAGAGGTTGAATTTAAATCGAGTTTAAGTATGAGGTAAACTTTGTGTTTCCACATACTTGAATTTTCCAATTTCATAATAAACTTATAAACTCTAATATTGTTCCAAGGATGATAAAATTTTGAATTAGTTTAATGAACGTCGAAGCAGGGCATTGTACCGTGGTTTTGTATTAATAAATTCATAAAAGTGCAAGTAAAGATTCATAATGGATGCATTAGGCCTACTCTTTGACATCAATTAACATCCTTTCAAAAAAAGCGCTTCATAGAAAGTTTAGACAACAATTATCAAACAGACATGCGTTTCCTTTTGCCCCCTCAACTTTGAAACTGCTCCCGCGTGCCTGGCTACATCATCAATTTTATAATTTATCATTCAATGATTTAATGTAACACAATATAAATACAATATAATGTAATGCAATAACGATAATGTGACGTAATGCAGTATTGTACAACACAAAGTAATCATAGAGTATATTATGATGACATGAAAGATACTTGACACACAAATATATGAAAAGTTATTTTTTGTTCTCATTTGTAAAAACTTGATGATAAAGATCACGAGAAAAAAAATCACTCAACTTTGCTGGAGTTAGAAAGGTTCATAGTGAATTATTAGCACACATGGTGATTGAGTTTTGGATTTTTCAATTACGTGTAGTTACTATTTAACTTTTCACTTAACCGTGTCGTTGGCCATAGTATATAATGCAAAATAAAAAAGACTGCATGTCAACTTCGAAAACTGAAACTGCTTCTCTACCGGAAATTATAAGCTGTAGATTTCACTTTCTGCCCGGAAAATGAGAAAAGGGAAAAGTAAGAGGAGCAACACCGGTATCATCACATGCTTCATTGGATCAGAAAACGATTCGGTTGACCAGGACCATCGAAGAACATCTGAAACCGCCGTTTCGACACGGGCATGGACCACGAGGCGTGGTCGACAATGGGCCGGACCCCACGTCGGCAAATCTTAAGCATGTCACTATGGGCCGTCCGATTTTCTGGTGAACTACTGCGTCGACAACAAGTCACTCGATCCTGGTCAGGTGCTCTTGAAATTCGGTAGATCCAAAATGCAATTAGGCTACTTAATCATTCCGTTTCTCTTTAATTCGATTGAAATGTATTCATTGCAATGGAATCATATTCCATTGCAGGAGGATCTATCAAGTGCATTATGTACATGTAGACTATATAAAAATACATGTATGTACAGCTGGTGCCTTGCAAACAGTCTTTCTTTGACATATGCCTACTTAAGACTTCATCTCTTATAGCATCGACGTAATGAAATTGTTTTATGTGCAGAATAATCCATAAGTGTAAATATGCGTGCATCGGGTCAGGTGGAACATTTCTTAAAAACAGAGAGAGGAGAAAGTGTCTCCAAAAGAATATTTTCTTTGACAAAACATGCATGTGTACAGCATGTTTTGCTATCAACAGTTCAAAACCACGGTCCACTGGCCTTGTGGTTGGAGTAAATGCTTGCAAATCATCTTAGGTATAACGTCGCTGGTTCGAAACTGCTCACAATTTATGAGCCCCAACAAGTAGATAAATTTCTTATGGTGATGTATCTTTTTTTCAAATTAGAGAATACCTTTAAAAAATAAAGTTTACTAGATATCATTAATATCACCCATACTTTTACTTTTATGAAGACTAAGATTTTTGAACATTCTAATGAGAAGAAAGTAATCGAACTCTTTAAAAACAGAAAATTAAAATTCAATTTTTTATCGCGAGGGTGGTTGATTTGCTTGTAGATTCGGAGATCTGTGTCCTTGTCCAAAAGCCAACTTGGATGTGCACATATGCGTCCCCACATGATTTTTAGCGGCAATAGATTTACATCTAAGCATCTCCTCGTGGTCAAAGGACAAATTACTAAATTTCACATCTGAACAGGTAGATGAATATGCACTTTCACACCAGTCCAGTGAGCTACCCGACAATGATTGCAATTATGTGAGAGTAATAACTCATCAGACGGAATTAATAGTTGTACTGTTTATGTACTTGCGCTTCGACCAGAATAATTAGTTCACATGCATAGAGAAGGTGATGTTCCTTCGCAAAAGAAGATATCAGACGCTATTATTTAAAAATGCTCAAAAAATGATTATTCATGCAGGAAGTCTTAAATTGCCAAAGCATCTTTTAAGTCAATGATATTGCATTAATATTGAATGAATGATCCTTAGCTTTTGAGAATTCGAAACAGGCAAGAGTGTCGAGCAATGAGCTTACTGCATTACTTGAAATGAAATTTGACATCTGAAATGATGTGGTTTCGAGCAAAATATTTTGAGCCATATTCATGTCATCCTGTTTATTCATGTCAGTTGAGATGCATTCTGTCGAACAGAGTGCATTTGTGGAGGAAAGCTTCCGCAGTACATTACCGACGAAGAATTCACCACTCTATTCCAAATCATGGAAAAAAAGGAGAAAGTGATAAAACAAGCGCTGTTTTTCAATATAAGGCGAGTGGACTGCATTTGAGTCAGTATGATCACGTAGTTAGACGGGCTTCAACATGAGGCGAATGCCAATTTAGCGATTATTCGAGTGTCTAAGGAAACAGTGCTCAGATGGTATACCGTCTTCCCTTTCTTCTTTGACTGAAGATTCACTACTGTGGCCTTAGATATTGCGAATTTTTGTCCCCTGATTTTCAGGAGAAATGCTTTATTCTGTAAATATATGCAACTGGGTACTATGTTAGCTAGGTTTAGTGAGAACTTGATTGGGAAACAGCTTCCTGATGTGTAAATTCTGATTAGCAATCAAAATCTTAGTATGAAGAAATCTGAAAATTTAATAAAAGAAAAAAAATTGAATGAGATGAGATTGATGCAGGAAAACCACACTTTATAATAAGAATGTTTATTATCGACGCGTTTCGGTCGACAGCACTGCGACCATTATCAAGACAAACTGGATGTGAAACATGATTGTATTGACACTGTAACATACAAAAATTCAAAATTCAAGGTCGCATACAGAAGTGAAAAACAGACGCATATGAGTGCATAGAGATAAGAGAGAACGCGAAGTGCTGTCGACCGAAACGCGTCGATAATAAACATTCTTATTATAAAGTGTGGTTTTCCTGCATCATTTACCAGAGATGAGATTCATACCCTGATTCATACTTAGGCGGTCTCAGACGATGATCACACTTGGAAAGAAGCGGGAAGAACTACTACAATTGTAGAAATAGAAATTGTAGTAGTCCTTGTCTGACCATAGAAAGTCCTATGACTTTGTAGTACTTCTATGGCTCTGACAGGGAGCCGGCTTTCATTATTTTGTAGATATCTAGGCGTCACTAATGTTGCCATATGTCCTTGATATTAACCATGAATGATCCCATAGCTATGCGCTGATTGGCTAATTTCATTGGCAAACAAGCATAGCAGTTCATCATTGCCTGCAGAAGTGGATGAAAATAAACAAAATTGAACAGAGTCAATGAAAAGGGTTGTACGTAAAAAAATGGGGCGCTTCAGAGCTTAACATAAATAATCTCTGGTAAACAGTTTAACAGATATTCAATCTCAGTGACTTGCTAGAAATGGCCGCATCACCGTAAAAATGTCAGAGCAATCAGTGGATGATCATAATCACAACGATAAATTATTGCATGTGTTCTCACGCGTCAATCAATGCTCAGCCTTAAATACTTCACAGATACAGTCTGCACCGGCATATTTTGACATAGTGGACAAAGTATATATTTCTCTTATACTCTTCTGGTCTCTCCTTGGTGTCATATTCAACATTCTTGCAATCTGGGCAATTGCAGAATTATCAAAGATTACTTCAAAATCAAACTTTTACCAATTGATGATCATGATATCTCATGCCAACATACTCAGTTCATTATCTTATATTTCATTTCTGGTTGTTCGCATCTTCCACGATTTTCGAATTCTTGTTGATTACGCAAAGTTAGATCTGCTTTCCATGATCTATTTCGTTTCAAGAGCCATTTTAACGGGGCCATGCAACATCCCCGCTTGTTTATTGGTTATCCTGAACGTGGTCTACATAATGAAGTTGCAAAGTCCTATAATAGAAATAAAAGCAACTTACATCAATTTCATTGCAGTCTTTGCATTTTTCATTCATATGTTGATTGGACTACTATTAGAAATGTTCATAGTCGTAAGGAATTGCGATGACACTCTGATATTTGAATATCGTAAAGGATTCAAAGAATTCGCAGTATTCATGCTTTCATTCACATATGGGATGTATAGTGTTATAATTTTGATATGCACTCTGTTAGTGTTAAGATATAGAATGCACATGAAAAGAAAGCAGGATGATTCCGCATTTAAAAACAGAAATGGCTACATCTGCTTTAAAGCCAGCCAAATGGCAAAGCATACAAGGTGCCTAATTGTTCTGAATGCCATTACTTGCAGCTACATTTTGCCGTTACATCTATTTTGTATATTCGGCCGCATCATCACAAACCTTTATTACTATCTAACAACTGCTATGTTTCTCATGAATTTTGCCGCCACAAATTCAGTGATCTTTGTAGTTGTACTTTATGCAACGGATTTGACGTTTCGACACAGGTTCGATAACAACTTTCTTGTCCTCCTCAAAATTAGAGATCAAAAAGATCAACCAACAAATGGACGAACGAGCATTCAAAAAACTGAAGTTTTTGACCCATAATCATGACCTTATTCAGTACTGTGGATTTTTCCAATCTGTCAAAATGATATAACAGCACTTTGACTGGGTGATTCACCAGAGTCACATAACTAAGAAGTATTTTCCACATCTTAGTCAGTTTGTTATGCATATTATTTCAGAAACTTATTTTATTGATAGAAAAAGATCTTGTTTTGTTACGTAGCTGCCTAAAATTTTCATTTAGCAACATTTTATAATTGGTTTGCAAAAAATAATGTAAAAAAGATTTTAGAGTCGAATTTGCTTTTGTGACAACAACGCTGCTCCGCTTCATAAAACTTTTTTGCTATTGCAACCCTGAAATATAAACTGGAAAAACGCGAAATACTTTACAACAAAATGCGAATCGCCAACAGAGTGGGAACCGCTAGGGTATCCGAATTTTCCAGATAATTTTAAGTGACGCTTTCTTAAACTTGATAATTTTTTGTAGTCTTTTAAGGTAGGCCACCAATCGAGCTTGATTTGTTCAGTTTGGAATCATGTCCATCATGACAAAACGCTAAAACATTCCCTGAAACACGGATGCAGATAGAGCAAGTCATGAAAAACAATCTCTGCAAGAAATATGACATAGTTCTCACAGTATTTTATAGACTAGATAAATTATTGATAACCTTTCTTTTGCGAGAATCATAGTTACCGTCTGAACGCGCTTGCAGATTTCAGATTATGAATACTGCATGCATATTTACGAAATTGATGACGTGCAGTGCATGTCATACAGTTCTTATATTCTTCAGAAGCTTCAATTGGTAGGTGGCTGTGTAAATGAGCTTGTGAATACTCTTATGCCAGAGTTCTGAACATCTTGAGTAGATCTTGAATATAATAATCAATTGTTCAAGTATAGTTTGTAATTGTGTTCAAATGCTTGCCAACATGACACAAAACGAGCCGCGGACAGGGTTAGGGTATTTAAGTGGAAAATCATGGGCCGGGCCTGGGCCGAAGTGGCCTAGTTAAATAGTTTGCAAGAAACTAGTGAACTTGAGAGGTACAGACATCCGTATTTGATGATGAGAATGCTACTTCCACTGAAGCAGATCAACGAATTTCTCATCAGAAGAAGATGTAGTGTCTGATCTTTCCAATAGTCAATCTGATCAACAACTGAATAAATTACTATCTTGCTGTGCAGATGATCGTTTCAGCTTGGTGGGAAGTAGTCGGAAACCAGAGACTGCCTGATTACTTTAAATGTACAAAATCCTGACTTAAAATGTAAATTAGAATTAACTCATCTAAACAAAATGTAAATGTCTTCTCGATTTTAAATTGCGTCTATTACAGTCAAATTATTTGCAAACTATATTCATAAATTCAATGTCAAGATAGTCAATATGAAAGTTTATTATCTCACTAGAAATCAGTGTAATCTATCAGGTGTGATGATCATAGAACTCATAGAGCATATGTAATTAATTCAATATTCTGAATATAGGAGAAAATTTTATCCTATCAAAAAATGGTACGGTTCTCAATTTGCTTTTGATGCGTAATACTTAAGGAGTAGACTTTTATCCAAACTTGCTTCAAATTGCTTTTTCAATGAACGTGTAAGGTAAACAAGTAAAGGTAAGATCAAGCATCAAAAGTAAACAGAAAGTAGTGTAGACCATTCTGGGGCAATGCATATATCTTTATCATACTTTTTCACAGACAAACAGAAGAAAGTTTAACGATGAAAATTGGATGAAATTGCAAAAGGATACACGGAAATACGGCGGTTGACTACCCGGAAGAAATCGCAAATAACGGACAAGAAAGCCTACAAAAATTCCAATGCATGCTCTTCTCTATTGTATTTTTCGACATCAACTTGTCTATGTTGTCTTAATTTTAGTGTTTTCAGTTATTGAAGAAGTATGTTATGTCTACATGTACCAATGTACCAATGTCTACATGTAATTTGGACATTTTAGATGTAGATATCTGTGGGAATAACACTGTCATTATTGTTCAATATACATTATGTCATGATTTTTTGCAGCACTTCTCTAATACATAATAATAATAATAATTAAATAATTTATACAAAATTTTCAGAAAGTAGGATGGTCTAATTATAGTAAAGTCGAGAGCTCAAGGGTTCATTATAGTTCAAGACTGTCACAATGCTGTCCAAAACATCATCTTCCTGTCGCCTGGGTGTTCACAGCTTCAGATACCCATATCAAGAACATTGCGAAGAAAAATTGTAACTTCTATATATAGTTATGGTTAGCTTTTGAGGTTTACACTGCCGTAGGCCTACTGCTCGGTTTATATTTCGCCGTAGGTAGTCAATAAAAAGCAGGATAGACCTCAAAAGCTAGCGATAACTATATTGAATAAAATTGAAGAATTATCATAGATTATCATTTCTAACATGACATTGCAGTTCTTATCATTTTTGTCACTGCATTTCAAAGTGGTTCTTCTATTTACAATCTATGTATTAAATGTATTGAGACGTCATTACAGTTCCTCGCACTAGTGCAAGAAGTTAAAATCATGCAGGAAATGCAATACCGTATAACTTGCCGTGCTTCCACCTGTCATTGAACTCACGGTCTATGCTATTTAAAGCACTCGATGCTTCGCGTTCAAATAACATTGACAGTTCATTGAATTAAGATGGGTGCACACTTTTAATTATGCGGCAATATGCATTCATAGGAATCACTGTTTATAGGCATCGATGAATTCGGTTCGCCATTGACTTAATAGTTCAACTTATAAAACGAAGACAAGTTCAATAATAAATTATATCGAAAATCTTTCGGCTGCGTCTTTGTGAATTCAATACAACAGCAACTACCTATAGCAAAAAATAACAATAATCTCCACTTCAATCGAACACTGAATTCAGAATCCCTCTGACAATACCATAGAGAGCTTCTATGCTCTGACCATAGACTTCTAAATTTCTCTGGACAGATAGGTGAGCAAAATTTGAAATCATTTTATACATGTTCAGGCCATGGACTCCTAGATAATTAACAGCGCCTGGACGGATAGGTCAAATTCCGCCAATACCAACCACGGCGGACACAGCTAAATCAGATTCACCGCAGTTACTGTCTTTTGTGCAGTGAAGTAAACTTAAAATGGTAAAAGTGATCCGCTATTTTGTAATTATCAGAGATCTTCACGGTCATGAAAAGATATGATATTAAAGATAGATACTAAAGATAGATAGATACTAAAGATATGAAGCTGCGTTATGTTAATTATTCTCGATGAACACAAGGAATAGACTGTATAAATATTCCCAATGCTCTACTACTGAAAATATAGTGCTATGGAAAACAATTACGGAAGAACAAGTCATTTTCATCCAATCAGTTTCTTTTATTGCTCACTTTTGCAATTTTTCGGTCGGAACAAGTGGTCTTCTGTTTTACTGTTGAAGCATCAATCGTCAGATTCGTGGTCAATCCTTTCATCATGGTATTAAAAAATCTCTGTCCAATATATGAAAACACCTTGTGACCATGGGTACACATGTCAAGTCCAAATATCACTTCGGAGAAAAACGACTCATCCATGGCGTATTCTACAATTTGATGGAAGAGTTGCCGTTGCTTTGTGGACTGAAGCAAGGCAGTCCTCATCATGGCATTGCTTTGCAGTTCCTGAAAAACGCAGAAGGAAAAGAGACACACATTGAACGCGAAATCTGTTGGATTGATGAGACCTCCACGGTTAACAGTGTTGTAGAAATCATATGCAGACTCAGGAATATTAGCGGCACTCGACTCGACATCAACTATGAGCTTTCGGTTATCTCGGCACAAGATTGCTTTACACGATTCACATTTTGTTGTGTTCAATGTACTCCTGCAAATGGCACCACAGGCAAACAAGACTGTGCTCTGCTCACTAGTGGTTGGATCATAATCCATTTCAAGCGCCTCTCCAATTTCACTCGCCATTTTCAGCATGTCCTTGTCTTGTTCTTCACCCTGGTCCTGTAAGGCGGCATCAATATCTTGTATGGTGACATTGGAGAACTTGAGAAGTGATAACGCGAGTATCTTGCGCTCACTCTGCACAATGTCTCGGACCGAAATGAAATATTTCAAGTTTTGTTTCACAAAATTAAAAAAAACTGCTCCCTTTTTTTTTTTAAGTTATAGTTATTATTATTTTATACAGAGAAGATACAGAGTCGACCGGTTTTTTCTGCACTCAGTGCTTCTTTCTCCCAACAATTAAAAACTTGCAATGGATGGATCATGCATTACATTTAATACGAAGACATGAACACTCACATCGTCTCATCTTTTCCGATTGATTTTCAATTTGCGTATCAATTCATCAATTCACTCAGCGCTAAGTTTTTTTTTGATGGATTATTCTGAATATCTATGAATGACAAAGTGAAGGCATCTATGGAAGAAGTATTGGTGTGGTCAAAGTGTACCGAAGACATATGAACCGATAGAGCACTTTTACTATCTCTATTGTCAATGCTACGACAATGAAATAATTGGCTCCAGAGAGCTGCCTGTAATGTCCGAAGCGAGATTCAATGCTATCGGACTGCAGTTTTCCAAGAAGAATATAATCAAATTCGAGGCGCGTGAACATATAGTAACAGCACTGGGGCAAGGCAGTACAAGTGTGGCGAAGAGCGAGAAATGTCTGTTTTGAAAGACCAGGTTTCCTTGAATCTTCCCATCTCTGGAAAATAAATTGATGGATTTCTTAGATTGCAAATAAAATATAGACAAATATGATCAAATAGCAATAAATCAACAATCATGCATTTGCGATATTTTGTCTTGCTAGACATGTACGGTATATTCACAAATCCTGATGATTCAGCATATTCATATCACTTGTGTGGCGACTGTCTAGTATACGTCGCTATTCCATCTATCTGATCGTATCATGTAAGGAGATAGCACGTAAGGCCTACGATGATTATTTGATTTCAAAATAGTCATGCTTCATAATCAGAGTCCTACGCATGCACAGCTACACCTGCATGCTAACGCATCAAAATTGTATGTTGTACAGTTAGGCCTATGTCTCAGAATGCGATAAATGAAAATTGCATTTGTAAAGGAAAAAATACCGGGTATATGAATTACTATGAATCTTACTATAGAATATTATTATGAATCATACGAATTATACATCATCTCAAAATTTTCTGTAGTCTTACCTGAAGAAACTCGGAAAACTCCTCAAGAAACCCCAATTTCCAGTCAGACGCATGGCGAACCGGGTCTGCGGCGATGTTGCGCTTGTGTTCTCCTTTGTTCGGCGTTTTGACATTCAAAATTGTCCACATTTTGATTACGAACGAAATAAAGTTCGCCGTATCGACCCATGGCTTCTCTTCGTGCTCGGAATAATACACAAGTGCATCCCTGGTGGATTCAGAGAATATACCCAGTCCCAGCTTTACCGAAGTTTTCTGAATGCTTTTCGGTTGAAGCACTCCAGGCATCAATTTGTAAGCCTTTTTCAGGGTCATTGATTGTTCATGTTCATATAGCTGAACAATGTGATCGAAGCTGGGTGAACAGCCATCCGGAAAGTAGTGAGGCATAGGGGGACAAGTAAAGGTTCGTCTCTTCTGAAAATTGTTGTAGATGTTCTTAATTCCATGGACAGGATCGAAGAAAAGAAATATTGGTTGCCCTGTCACTGGATCCAAAATGTAGGATTGCAATTCTCCTCCGCAGAGATCAACAAGAAATTTCCGATTCACAGTAGCATTATCAACCGAGATACCGACCACATTCAAAGATACCTTCCTCAAGGTTTTCATTGTCTCCTCGTAACACTTGCGCAGTTTGTCGGCCGTCAGGACATTGATGGGAAAGAGCGAAACCACATCTCGATATTTTCCCTTCAGCGACTTGATCATAAAGCACAAGATAGTGGATGCAGGTTCTAAATGTTCAGTGATCCCATGAACCTGGTTTCCACTATATTCTATTCGCTTGAATAAGTAAACTTCGTCGATCATCAATAGCACATTGCAATCGCGTCCATCAAGCTTTGCAGTGCGCAATCGGAGATAGTTTTCAATTTGAAGTCCACTATCTGTTGACAGCTTTCTGGTCAGTTTTTTTAGGGTGCAGACAGACGGAAGGCAGAGGATTTTTTGCTGATAGAGGAAGTCGTAGGCCGCGGGACTAGCTGCATGAATTTGGTAAGTCATCACCATCAGCTGAGACGAGTACGACCTTGCAAATTTACTTTTGTTCAAAAGCAAAACTTGCTCGATGAGAAAGTTGAGGTTTTCACTGAGTTGATCTGATTGAGAAGCACTTCGCCACTGCTCCAGTTTGCCAATCACTTCGTCGGCGTAATCGATGCAAATATCGCTCGAGTCAGATAAATGCTTTGCTCTCGACATCAAGTTCAAAACTTGAGATATCGAGGACACAGTCGAGTTCGCAGCAATGTCGCTGTAGTTATCTTCCGGGATGGCATGATCATCGACGAAAACTGCTACAGTCAAGTCACCATCAATCCGCAGACTCGCCTTGATGATGGGCACGTTTTCGGTCTTCATCAAATTTCATCAAAAAAGATCATTAGATGACAGTCCCACTTTAAGATCAGAAGAAAGGCGATCGCTCTCCATGAATTCTTCGATTCTCACTTCCAGCCGATCATTCGAAAGCTTCAATCTCTTGGTTGAGGTGGCTGATGTCATTCGTTCAATAGAAGGGGCGGTGGAGAGGTAAGACGGTGCATTTGGAAAAACACTGGGAACAGCCGTTTTTTTCAGTAACCTCAATTTTCGTTTTGAAGATCGGTTCTTCACACTGTTTTTGTTGGAATCCTGACGCTCTTCAGCGTAATCTGTGTATGAAATGTCGAGAACACAAGTAGGAATGCTTTGTGGGGGTAAAGTTTTTCCTGGGATTTCTGGATATCCACAGTCGGAGTCTCTCGGGTTCATTTAGGGGATAGGCATGATACGAAATTCCTTGCTCATTTTCTGGTGGATCGAGGCCACTGCGACAACTATATGCCGAGCATCTATTTGGCATGACTCTAATAATATAACTCTTTGAACGAAACTTGCAATAGAAAAACGAGCAGTTAGCAAAATCCTTTCAACAGTCCGCCGTGGTTGCTATAACAAAGAGTGCAGTGATCATTGACTGACTAATAATTGAAGGTTGCATCACGAGTGACGATCGAGGGCGAAGCCCGAGATCGACAAACGAGTGTTGCAACCGAATTGTTACACTCTGTTTTTTTGGACAGAGTAATGTAAGCGATTTATCACCACACTTAGCCGATTTCTATGTAATTGCTTGAACTATTAGGGAATTTGTACTTTATTGTTCCTCGATGAATGACATAGAAATCGTTTTTCAACCATAGATATCTATAACTAGCAATTTTGGCTGGTCAACAGTTTGCAGATGTGTTTTGGAACCCTATCTTAGCGCTATGATAGCGTTATCCGACAAACTAAGTATTTCAGAACGCGCTGTTCTTTATCATGAAGCGCCAATCTATGCGCTATTTATTGAAGTTCTGAGAAACGCTACTTAACACAATAGGAAATTGGTTGTTGTCTGTAATTGTAAATGAAAGCTATCTTATTTTATGCACCTTTTTGGCGGAATGTTTTTGCATGTTTACTACTTGTCAAGTTACAAGAGTTCCAACATCAGTATTAAAACTTATTCAGCTTTTTTTGTTTTCTAATTCATATCAATGTAGTCTACTGTCACAATTTCAGATTTGTAGAAAACAATTAATTCCAGATCTAATTTATTAATTTAGAAAGACACATTTATACTGAAATCAAAATCAATTTGATCAATGGATGTATGAAAGCAATTACATAATTTAGTCTTTGGTTTAGGCGGGTCTAGAAGGCTGCTAAGCATCACTTCTTGCTCCGGTCCTTTTCTTTTGTATGCTTCAACAGCATTGCTTCGATGCCCAGTTCTTGATTTTATTAACTGCTCGTCTACATTTTCTCGGAATAGCCTTGTCGCACATGTTACTTTGCCAGAATGTGCCGTGATGTATCCTTTGATATCGGCTATGGATGCGGCCTCCGGCAACAATTTTCTGATGGAATTGACTCCAACGGGAGAAGTGGCGAATCTGGGCTGGTCTGGGATAATGTTTCGTAGTGGTCGACGGTAAAATGCTCCCGTAAAAACACCCATGCTTCGAAGCCGGCTCACGTAAAGTTTCAATATCTTATATACCGATCGATTGTTATCGCTATCGTATTGTCGAACACACTTGTTTTGTATCTTGCGATCGCGGATTCGACCGGAAAAGACTTTGTTGCCGCGTCCCGTGTACTCAACAAATTTCCCATGGTCGTCTTCTGAAAACGTGAATTGCTCCAGTTGCATCTGGCGATGCTCGTCGCACGCTCTGAGCCCGAAAACTTTACAGTTGTAGAAGTAAACGGCCCGCAATAGTCCATTTCCATCATGTAAGGAAAATGCATTGGTATCCCATAGTTTCGCCTCATTATCCTCTGATATCGGATCAGCTCTCTTATGATGGGATCCGATGCCCCGAGAAGTGAGATTTCTCATGCAGGCATCTAAAGCACGGACAAATTGCACAAAATTGAAATCCTCCTTATCCATTATATTGCAGTCGGGTCTTTCTTCTCGGATAAATCGGGCCAATCCGCAAACAATATTGTAAATAGTATTGGGAGGATACTCGGTTCCATCCTGCCGTCGCATCTCGAATATAAAATGTTTCAAGGCTCTTGAAATGTCAGCCTTTGTAGCCGTCCACAAATCTGCTAGTTGGGTTAATCTGTTATTATTAACAAGTCAATCATTAAAGAATAGATTTCATATCAAATACAATCAGCAACTGCTTTATCAAAAGAAGACACTTATGAAAGAGTAACAATACAACGCTATGAATTTGTATGGGCATTCATTCTGTCTATTCCCTTATTCCAACGCAACTAGGTGTGAAAGTCTTGACTGGCAACAGAATCTATTGTGTTTGCTGTCGTACAAAGAGATTATCAGCTATGTTATAAAGAAACGCTATCTTAGCGTATCTGGATAACAGAACAAGTTGAAATTACGGTTACATTCACAATGTGCAATTACGAGCCATAGCAATCTTGGGTCAGATAATCAACAGATCAATCTATGCAGGCGGGCAGTGTTATTCTACTATAGCGCTAGAAAACGCTATCTTAGCGCTGTCATAGCGTTCGAAGTTAGAATAGCGTCACAAAATTGTGTTGAGACAGAGCCTTTCATATAAACTTCAGCGTGTGCAAAATGTGGAAATACCTTGTCAGACAGTCTGACGCTATCTGTGTTTCATACAACTTACACAAGCTGTGAGGAGCTCGAACGCTATCTAAGAAAGTGATATCTATGGTATTTCTTTATTCAGCAGTTGAAACAAGTGAAATTGCATCAACTGCACTTACATGAGGACGCAATGCAAGTGATTTAGAACTTCATGTTGATGTAACTGAAATTACCACAGTTAATGCATATGCATGGCCAGAGTGTAACAATGATGCGTTGACTGGTGACCATCACCACCTGCAGTGAAGATATCTGACGTCCGATCTACGCGGACACAACGAAGCAATGAATCAGTCCGCCGTGGTTGGTATAGCGCAGACAGCATAATAAATTCATTGACCTATCCGTCCACATGCTGTTAACTATCTAGGAGTCCATGGTTCAGGCCAACCAACATTCGTGTTGCAAAAGATCGAATTTTTGCAGCTTATTTGAATGCAAAATGCAAGCAAATGCAGTATACTATTGTTGGCTGTGAACCAAAATGCAATGACGGTGTAACACAAATACATTCCTCTACTTGCATAACAAAGAAATTTGAATTTGTGATTGCATCGATTTAGTTGAATGTATTATATCCCAACTAAACATTGTTGTGCAACCTTGTCTGACGTCTTGTGTAACCTTCAATTCCATGAATCTGACAAATGCTACCACGAAGGACATGGATCATCATGGTAAGCAATGAACAAAAATTGAAGAAATGAAACAGCGTGATCTAAAGTACAATGCCATCGAAATTCCTTTATCTGTCTAGATGCTTCTCCAAACAACTACAAAGCGTTTTCAAGTATATGTCCTGGCAATGGAAACACAATCGGAAGATTTCTTGTTATGACAATTTTGTCTAAAATTTAGAAAGAAACCATTCCATCTGGGTTTGTGACATCTCAAAACGATAATGGACTAAAAATGGCGATCATAAGTTGAAATCTTCCCCAAGCATCATCGCATCATTGACTGTCGAAAAATCAGCGAATATGTATTTGCATTTATAACAGAGAGAAATCCATTCCAAGCAGCACATAATGTATCTATCATCTATCACAAGTTTTCCAAAGTTGTCAATCTGATGACTTCTGGATAATCTCTGGATGAACAGCCAACAATAGAAATTCGAAATTGGATTCAATTATGTAATACTTGGGAAAGACTGACAAAGTTTCGTGAAGCCGAATTCAACGGATGGAAGATCCAACCGAAGCATTGACCATTGTTATGTAAGGGTCAGTTTCGAGAGGAAAAGAGAAGCCACCGATTTCTGCACTACGAATGTCCTGGAATGAGGGGGAACAGAAAAGTGAACTATACGGGGATCCTTCTTTGCATTCAATTTCATGGAAACAATCATGATGGACACAATAAGCATTTACAACCTGAGCAGCTACTTCTATACGGAGGTCTGAACAATTATGAGGCGATCTGACCTGTGATGGAGGCTCTTCTGAGACCAATGACCAATGCTAGGAAAAGCACAGCCAGATCACATTGAGAAGGGTTTTAGCTGGATACGTCAAATGACTGGTGCATATTATATTATCTCCATGCGTCACCTTACAGAGAGTGACAAGAAAATGAAAACAACTTTATTGAAGCTTTCCGGATTTAGTCTGAGACGTGTTGATGATAAATATCATGCAGTCGACCACAGAAGATGATGTGTATGCAGGAGAATGTTTGCATACAAAACTGATTTCAATATGAATCCTAATAATCGAGATGATATAAGTGGTGCTTGCTGTCCTTCACTCCTGAAATGTAAAAAATGTGATTTTTGCCGTGATTGTAGTGTCACAAATAGTGAGTTGGCAATGTTCGACATCCTGAAGCTGCAAAGTTTTTGAGCAAAATTTATCATGGGAAGTCTTCTCCACCAAACGCATCTGTGCTTCAACTATACATTCCTTGCTGGAGGGTGTTGTATGAGATCAAAGTGAATAGTTTTTTAGTATTCACATAAAAACTTTATTTGTGAGAATAGCGAGGAAAAACCATTTTTCCAGGTTATACAAGTCATAACTAAAACTGAATCATTGTCTAAGAAAATAGTATCTTTCTTTTAAAAATGAAAGGACGATGCTCAGACTATCAATGAATATCATCACGTTTCCGATTACTTCGTAAAATCTCGCTGCTCGCGCGTACATTAATCAGATTTCCGAAATTTCAATGACATTTTTCAACAGCATGTGCAAGATATTTGTTTATAAAATCTCAAATGCCTCAGTTCTGAGAAAGTTGTTAGAAGAAAAATTGCAAAATTAGCAAATGACGCGGAGGTGTAGCACATGCGTTTAGCGCATAAGCATGTGTAAGCTCATGCGTCCTAACTCCTAATGTACATTAATATGCATCCATGCTGTGCTGGCAGGCAACCTGTTCTCCAAAATGTTGATTATGCTTATTGACAGTCTATTTGTAAGGTAATCTATATTTACGCCTTTTCTCCGCTAAGCGGTGCACTTTTAAAATATTTTTGTCGCTGTCGGTTTTCTATGTATCGATTTCCACCAAGTTGACGTTTGATGTGACTCACGTGATGACAAGGTCATGGTTTTGGCGTATAATACAAGTCAACTGCTGTAGCGAAACATTCTGGACACAGCAATCGACAACAGAAAGTGAGTTCACTCTTTTCTTGTTAAATAAGCATGTCGCCAACTAATGTAGTTACGTTTAGCAGTCTTTAGGGAACACATTTTCTAATCAATCTGAACACTTTTACCTTTTTGACTGAGTAATTGATGCATCGTATTGGATATTAAATAATATTTACCTATTCGATTTGTGTACAATGATAATAACGGCATTAATGATATGTCGCCGCATTTTATATAGTCATGCATTTTCCGTAACGATATTCATAAATATGAGTACAGAAAGACAGATATACCAAAATGTTATGATCTGAAAGTTTATAAAGAAGGCGACATGCACAATACGTTTGTTCATGTTTGTTTTAGATGATGATAATATGGTTAACCAACTATATGCCTATCTATTTAAGGGTTTCGCATTTGTTAATTTTAAAATGTATTATCCGTAACGCATGTTAGAATTTTCGTACATCAAAAAAGGTTAATGAAATTTTGTGTACTATTTGCGTCTGTGGAATACTTCGAGAGATGATTCATAATCTTTTGTCATAACTACTGCAACTTTACATGCAGCCATATTTGACCATGTTTGTATTTTCCGTAACGTATTTTCCGTAACGTTACGGAAAATACATATATAAAGGATAGTGCAGGATATTATTCATAGGCAAGAATTAAAGTTTGTTGGCATAATATATCATCTTTAGATATACTTCAAACAAATATCGGCTGCATATAAGTTGAATATGTTTATTAAAAGGGACAATTCCTTCTTATTGGCAGTAAAACGCAATTTAAGCTTACATGTAAGTTTGTTCAAATAGACGCACGTTCCTAAAGTTGAGTCTACATGTAGGCTATTTCTATATTTGATTTCTAATCGGATTCGTGGTTAATAACGTATTTCGTACGAGTATAAAAGAGTATAAATATACAGAAATATGCGCCTAAATTTAGTTTTATGCATTTTCGCATCAAAAAGGTGATTTACTCATTTATGCAAAAAAAATGCAAATGCATAAAATCCGGGCCCTGAATTACATATCGTGAATTTTATTTTAAGTTAACAGTCAGCGATTAACAGTTGATTGTGGATCATTTTAATCTATACTGCAGCTCATGATTAAGAATTGATAGAGATCGAGGGTTACATGTTAAATGTGCAATCGTATTCCACGTATGCTTATATTAATCATAATGTAAAAGATAAACTTGAAAAAAATAGTTTATTAGTACATGTATATCCGCTCGTGTTGTCATTATTCGAAAAAATATGGCTATTAACCTGTCATGCATGTTTTAGTACAATACTTCTCACAGTATTACACCGTTTATGTACATTATGCATACCGGAAACATATGCTTACCGTGTACAGACTGTACACGTACACAATAATTTGTTTTCTTTCAGATTGAAATGCCGTTAACCAATGCCCAGCGGCAGAGACGATTCCGCGAGAGGAGGAAAAATGATCCACAATGGCGTCGAAGCGAGTCATCGAAAAAGAAGAAATATTATGTCCCAGTGTCTGAATTGACTGCGAGAGATGCAAGAAGTCGGCGCAGGTTAGTTCGCGAACAGGTGAGGAACTTTCGGCGAAACAAGCGTAAAGAAGAAGAAATAGAAGAAATACAGGAAAACGTTACGACGAGAACAACGAATATTGAATCTCAGAGAAAAATAACGAAGAAAAAAGTCATGCGCATCGCCTTGAAGAGGAAAAGGGAAGTAAGATGCTTAGAGAAACAACTTCAAGCCCAAAGCAGAATAGCAAAACGGTATCAGAAGAGATATGAAAGATTGAAGAGCAAAATTGAGCCTAATGGAACTACGGACATACATGTACCCTCGCTTGCGACTCCCGTAGCTCCATCTTCCCCCAGATCTTCCATATATGCAACTCTGAGACAGGCCGGTGGTTCACCATCCAAACTCGACCCCAGTACACGGAGAAATCTTATTTTCCAACGTTCTTTCTGCGAAGAACTGAGTCCTGATATGCTCTGTAACAAACCTGATTCCCAAAAGCGTATTACTTCAATTATACAGAAATATCGTTGCCGACGTTCAGCAGCGAGAATGATGAAATCGTCCAGGAACCGTTTGGTAAAGCGAATTAATACGTTCAAACGTTGTTCTATCAAACGTGGATCTCTTATTGTTCGAAAGTCAGTCATTGAATTCTTTGAGAGAGATGACGTTTCTCGTACTTGTCCAGGGAAACGAGATTGCATGAAAGACAAAGGAATGAAAGTCCAGAAACGGTACCTGAAGGATTATTTAATCAATCTCCACAAAAAGTTCCTTGATGAGAATCCCAATGTGAAGGTCTCATACTCAGCATTCTGCAAACTGAAGCCAAGATACATCATTTTGGTGAAATACACTAATCGAAGTATTTGCTTATGTGTATATCATCAAAACTTCTCACTCAAACTTCAGTCACTCAAAGAGAAAAATATTGTCAGCAATGTCGATCCAGATGAATATGTTAGAAACTTTACTAAAGAAGAAACGACGCAGCATTTATCTCAATTGCCCATTAACACAGATATATCGTTCTCGCATTGGTCAAGAGTACAACAAGAAGATGGAAAGAAAAGGATTAAACTTATCACTGAAACATTACCGGTCACTGAGTTTAGGAATCAGTTCGTTTGTGAGGATAAATCTTTCCGTGAGCATGTCAAATGTGTCATGAATCAACAGCATGAACAACGCGAATTGAAGAAAAATCTAGGGACCCACGAAGCCTTGGTGTTGATGGACTTCTCCGAAAACTATAAGTGTGTCTCAGCGGATGAGATTCAATCAGCGTATTGGAGTCAAGCTCAAGTGACGTTACATCCTGTCATCATATATTGGAAGAACGAAGATCATGAACTACAACAAAAGAGTTACGTAATTGTAAGCGATACCCTGCAACACAATGTAACTGCTGTGTATTCCTTCTTGAAACGTATAATTACTGAGATCCAACAGTGTTCTTCGAACACCATCAAGAATGTCATATACTGGACAGATGGACCTACCAGTCAGTATAAGAATAAAGCCATCTTCTCCATCATTGATCGTCATTCGGACTTGTTTGGAGTCAGCGCTTCATGGAACTACTGTGCAACCTCACACGGCAAGGGCCCACACGATGGTGTAGGAGGCTGCGTTAAACGAATCGTCGACGATGCTGTTAAGCACAACAAGGTCACGGTTCAATCGGCAGAAGAGTTTTACCATTACATGAAGTCCCAAGCAAGTAAAATCTCCTTCATTTGGATTAGCGATTCAGAGATCAAAAACAATGAAGAAGACATACAAGCCTTCAAATGTGCCGTTCCAGTCCCAAGCACAATGAAAATTCACAATGTTATTCCGGGTCCATTTAAAGGAGCTATCCTGTCAAGGCAACTGTCATGTTGTTGCAAAATTTGTATCCAACTCCTTGGAAACTGCGATCGGGTAATCAAGACCAAAGAACATACGTTTACAATCCATAACCTACAACCAACAGCCACCAAAGAATTCAATTGCAACGATCTTCTTCTGATAAATGCCGACGATGATAACAGCGAGTTTTATCTATTCCAATTAAACGAAACCTTAATCGCCCATAAAAGATCTGTTTGCCCAACATACGGAACCCTGTTCCCGAAGGGTGAGACGATCCTTCAAGGCCATTATTTAGATCTACTGGAAGGTGCCGGTACTTATTATACCATTCTTCCAGAAAAAGTTTTCCTGTCCCCTCGATGTGTAATCTACATTATTCGCAATTTTTGGTATTCTAAGCGTGACTCAGTAATCGAATTCTACAATGACATCCATAGGTACTTTCGCGTAAGATCATAACTCATTTGCATGTTCTCATTAGTCATTTTAGTTATTTGCGAGTAGATAGTTGCGATTTTGAATATATTCTACAGTTATAGAGAGTATAACTTGAATATATACTATAGTTATTTGCAAATAATAATATTTGTTTTGATTTTGACTTTTGGTAGTTGGGTTTGATATCGCCTTTTCGGTAATCAACTAATCGCTGATTCAAATCGATTTCATAATAACAGTAAACGTTATAGAAGAAAACATCCAGACTTTTCTATTCTCCTAAATGATCACTGTGAACTTCTTAGTGAAATTCGTTACGGAAAATACCATCATTCTCTATATTTCTATGATAATGTACAATCGCAATTTTCTCAGAACGCTAATTAAATCATCAAAAGAAAATATATAGACAACTATTTGAAATATTACATCAGTTTAGCAAGATTTGTACTTCAATTTCATATAGTGAAGACATCGTTACGGAAAATTTATATAATGATTTTTAATGAAATAATCATAGATGTAGGCCTATATATATATTTATATACGTCAGGTATTTCTGATGCGGTAATATGGATGTTTTTTTAAAAGTATAATGTCGCAGTTCTAAAGACTATTGTTGTTTATTGATCATTATGTGCTAAAACTTACAATGAAATTCGTTACGGAAAATACAATCATTCTATAAGTAATACATTTCTAATAATAGATAACCACATTTTATTCAAAATACAACTTAAATTATCAAAAGAAAGTATAGATACAACAATTTGAAATATTACATATTAGTGTAGTAAGATATGTGCTTCAATTTCATAGTAAAGATATCGTTACGGAAAATACATTAACTGTTTTCTATCCCTTATTGAAAGTGCTGTAAATCCGAGGCTTTGATAGATATGGTATGGATATTCTGGCTTTGTGTCTATAACGATGTATATTAATGAAAAAGAGTAGTTTGCCAACTTATCTAACTATGAAATTTTTCATCTTTTTTTAAATCTAAAATGCACCGGTTAGCGGAGAATCAGCCTTTAGGAGTCCATGCCTGAACATAAGCCAATTTCAACCTATCTGTCCAGAGAAATTTAAAAGTCTATGCTCTGACACTAACACTATCTCGGAATCTATGCATTTTGTCTATGTCCTCTAAAAGTGGATACTATTCCTATGTTATGGAAGCAATAATCATAGAGATTAAGTTGCACAGAATCCTTCATTGGCCGGATATCCATGCAAAGCCTAGACGAAGTAGAAATAACACCTAAAGCTACAATTTACATTTGTTCAGATATGGATTGGTAATTAGCATTAAAATGCTTCTCACTTGATTTTTGAACAGAACAAAGGAATAACAATGGATCAACAGAACTATAACTACAACGATGAAACATTGCAAGATTTCGTAATTCTCAATCGATGCTCGATTTTAACATTTCAATAATGCAACCAGCACCGCAGCATTTTCTTGTCATTGATAAAGTGAATGCCTCCTTTACAATCCTGTGGTCTATCGTTGGTATTAATGCTAACATTATCGCAATCTATGTGATACATGAAATAAAGAAGCTTGCTTCTAAATCAGTTTATTATAAATTGCTAATTATGATATCATTTGCAAACATTCTCAAGTCAATAGCTTTTATTTTGTTGGTGACAGTTCGCATTTTCCATGATTTTCGAATCATCGTTGGTAGTGTGAAACTTGGGATCCTTTCCTTCTTTTATTTCTCTTCAAGAGCTGTTTTGTTGGGTCCCGGCAACTTTCCAGCATTTCTATTGGTCATCTTCAACATGGTGAACATGATAAAGATACAAAAACCTTTTCAACGAATAAAAATTTTGTACATCAGATTCATTGTTGCATTTGTACTTGTCATCCTCATGTCCATTGGACTTGTTGCAGGTTTGTGTCTAATTGCAAGAAATTGTGGTGGTCTTCTCATATTTGAAAGCCGGAAAGAGTTAATAGATTTCGGAACAAGCATCTACGCAGTAGCATCTATACTTTATACTGCACTATTAATTATTTGCAACATATGGGTGATCACGTTAAGAGCAAAAATGGCAAGAGCAAGTAAGTACGTTTATGGAAGAATACATAAAGTGAGGCATAGTAAAGAAGCCAACAGAGTATCAAAGTGTGTTATCGTTTTGAGCTTAACTGCGTTTAGCTATACTCTACCTATACATATTCTTGTGCTGTTCACCCATACGATCAGAAAGGTAAATTATTATCACTATCTGACAGCTGCTATGTCTGCTTTGCATTGTGCGGCCACTAACTCAATGATCCATGCTTGTGCACTTTATACAATAGATGAAAAGTTTCGAAAAAAACTCCGCGAAATCTTTTGCCTCATCCCTGACTGTAGTATGCAAACTGAAGAGTCACAAGATACCGACAGTTTCACTGATCATCATTTAACTGATGAAATTACTGATTATCACCGATCTCTTACTATTTTCCAAACAGTTTCATGGCGAAAATCTGGAGTTTGAATAACCTAAGTCTACAATGCTTGAATAATTGTATGAGGACTTTCATGAGTGCATTATGCTCCATATATCGGAATTTGAATAAAGAGATTTTCTGAATTACATGTTTCACTTTAAATGTGAATTCATGGTCTTCTCAAGATAATTTCATTTCAAATTGGTAAGACTGGTATGACGATTACCAGCTCATCGTAATGGATCAGTTCTAAACTGTTATTCAGTTACTTGTGCTTATTACCGAGGAAGTTATCACGCTAGTCCATGTAATAGAATGTATAACTTCATTTCACTTTATATTCATTGTGAAATTATATTCAATTTATTTCATGAATAAATTCATTTCAAAGGATGTGTCATTTTTACATGAATATTTGTATGCATCATGCCAGTGCTGAAACCGGTCGTTGTACATAAATTTTGGGAACCGACTGGCCCACCTCTTTACTCCTGTCGGCAGGGTGGGCTAATATTGACCATTGAAGATACTCAATCTGGCATCAAATGTCTAGTCAATTAAAGGAAATAGGTCCTACAGCATTGTAAGAGCAGTATTTATTGGACATACATGCATGTTGTGAACCGTTTCTTGAAAATTAATCTTCAAATTTTTATTCCAGACTGCTATAAGCTTAGGTGGTCAGAATTGTCGTTGAAACTCATGAAACTCATTTGTTATTTTCCGCATTCTATGTAACAATGTTCAGACACGATTATTTTAAGTTTTGAAAATGACTCTATTTCTGTTATGAATTCTCGATTGTTTTTGTTCGAGGATTCGGATTTCCACTAAAGCTTCCTCTTCTTACTACGAAGTTTTTTAGTTGGCTTGACGGCAGTGAGGGCACGACTAAGCAATAATCTACAGGAAATTATTTGCTTTTACATGTAGTTTCAAAGTTTTCCTTGCCTCGAACGAAGCTTCCAGAATCGCATATTGTAGCCATACATGAACTTTTTAAGAATTGTGTATTCCCTAGCCATAAAATTACTGCAGGTCTTGAGCTACGAAATTATTGTCTAATTACCTGATTGAAGATAAATTCGGATAGAAATTGAGAAAAATCAGAACAGGACTTTTTGTTTTGGCTGTTTTTTTATTGATATAGCTCCGTACCCAAAAGAGGCTCACAGCGGGCAACGTAGAGTAAACTGTGGTAAGTTCGCCACTTTTTCTGCCATTTGCTTCTAGAATGCTTCAACTTCAACTTCATATGCAACTGCAAACTTCATGCATTATCTATCTTCCACATTACTGATAAGGAAGCTATAGCTCATGTGGGGTAGGGTCGACAGCAGAAAATGAGAAATTTTAATATCAGAGCATTCGATTGCATGAGTACTTAATTTATATCTGTTCAACAGTGAATTGAATCATCTGGATCAGTTATCAAATAAATTATGCGAAATTCATTCAATTTTCACAAGAAAAGCAACAACAACTGACGCAGGCATTCAGTCTGCGGGCCTGTTGAGCACAATTCATAACGCATTCATATCTGCATACCGAACTATTGGAAGAGCCAAGCTAAAATGTTGTCATTTTGAGAGTGTGCATGAGCAGTAGAGGATTTCCTTTTCTCTTTTAAAGGGAAAAGGTTGAACATCTAGAGAGTAGTTTTTTCCTTTGCTGAAAGTCTTGAAAGATGAAGGATCTGTCAAAACTTTTGTGCTTCTGTTCGGTGGACAAGTGACATGATGTGCTAATCGCATGATGAAGATCACTTTTCTTTCTTGGTGTGTGAGCTAAAGAATTAGAATCAAATGAGAATATCCTAGGAATATTCCCTTCAAGATTACATTTTTGCTACCTTTTACATTCAATTTTCAGATTATTTCCGCGATTTCTAAAACCTTTGTGACATAGAGTCGATGCATAATGAGTAGAGGACAGCCACAACTTTAGATAGCATATCATGTCTCCTTTAGCAAATGTGCGTCAAGTAACACAACATAACAATCCTTCATAATAGCACTTCAGAAACATGAAATTTCAAGAAAATATTTGAAACAAAAAAGTCTTTGACGTCTATCGTGTAGTCTGTATTGAGAGCCTGAAGCCGATGATTACTGCGCAGAATCGAGCTCAGCAATCGACCAGAAAAGCCCACAAGGATATGCATAACCTGCTCCATCTCTTAATCCTGTTGACCAAGATGCAGTGATTAAATTAATGTCTGACCTGGTTTCAACGCTTTAATCAATCAAGTCATTCCAAACGAGAAGTTCATTTTCCACATGACACATGCTCGCACTCAGAAATCTTTAAAATAATGAAAATCTTGTAATTTGTCGTCCTGATAAAGGTACTGCTGTCGATTTGATGGACAAGTCTTAGTACGCATAAACAAGGTTGTGTCAATATTGAGTGATACATCGAAATTCATCGAAGACACGTCCAACAAAATTCTTCTCTAAAACTGGAAACTGAAGTAAATTTAGCACTTATGTTACTGCTCTCTTCTCAGTTGATTGACTTCCCGACAGTCAAAGATTGAAATCCTCAGGATCAACAATAACTCGCTTCTATGGCCTTCCAAAGACTCATAAAAAAAATGTTCCAGTTCAACCTATTCTGTCCATAATCAATTCTCCAACTCATGCTCTCGGAAAGTGATTATGCTCAATTCTGAAGCATGACCTAGAAACTCTGAGCGATTTCAATGTCAAAGACACATTTGATTTCATCTCAACGGTACAAAGCACTTCTCCTGATCTACATAGTTTCTTTGTATCTTCTTCTTCTGCTCTTCTTCCTCAGTAACTGTCAATCCACTGCTGGATCCACTGCTCCACATGAGTCGTCCAAGTTGTCCTGTTCTAGGCTGCTCGAATCTAGTTGGCTACTCCTACCGTCTTGAAAATTATCTTCCCAACGAGTCTTCTGTCTTCCTTTCCGTCTCTTTCCGTCTCTGGGGTGCCACTTTGTCACATCCTGTGTCCAACGTTCGTCCTTCAGCCGTGCAACATTCAATTACATAGGTAATTGTAACATACACATCAACATTTCAATCTACTTAGGCTGCTTGAATCATCTTCTTTGTATCATACGATGTCAAATCATTGTTCCTCATACCATCAGCTTTCTGGCTGTTACTGTCATTCGATCTGAGGGCCGAGCTGATGCTAGCACGACTTGATACAAGCAAAACTTCATGTGAATATCCTCACTCTCCCATCACTGTCCGTATTAAACAGAATCAGCAACATCATATCGATAAACAACAGACGAAGCACTGCTGAAATATTTTCAGTTAAAAGTCCAAAATCTCAGATATTGCTTTATGATCAAGTCATTGAGATATCGCTGTAAATATTATGTGGTTTTGTTTCCTTATAAAGCGCTCACAGAGACTGCATCACAAAATCCCGTAGTATTGTCAACATTGTTCCTTTCGAAATTTTGCCACTCATGTCAATCATGCCTTTCCCTATTCATGTCCACATTCATGAAGAGAATACGCTTCACTTGAATTCGAATAAGGATGTTATCCAGCCCTGTCGGCGCAGTTCGCCGGGAAGATTCACAGAGGTAACCTTTCTACCGCATCCATCTGAAAGAGCATTTCATATCTGTGTGCGAATGCATTTGAAACACTGACCTCTGACACCAATTTGAGAGAAAATTGATACCAGATAGCAATTCTTGATACCGAAGAACAATTTCGTAGCGTACTTACGGAGAATATGGTTCTTGTTATCAGCCAATTTCCTGAATAGCCTCTTGCTGATTAATTCCCGTCGATGGTGCAGGCGATTGCGAGCATATTGCTGACGATGAATCTTTCGACGATAAAATCTTCTGACGATGAAAACTGATCAATGAATACGTGGAAGATGCCATATCAATATTGACCTCAATATTGACATTCTGGCTCACGATCATGACAATACAAATTTAAGACTACGTGAAGCATTCATTATTAATTAACGTAAACCTAAAATATATAGTAGAGCTGAACTTGACAGTTACCGTGATCTTCTTTTTTTACTAATGATAACTTCTCATTTTTCACTACCTCATCTACCATAGAATTCATCAATCGTGTCAGGTCAATTTTTGCTACTGGTAAAGATATGTAATCCAGTACAACCTGCTCATATCTACATCCTATCATATATCATTGTAAATTGCCATATCTTTTCATATCATTGTAAATTATCATCATCTCATTGTAAATATCATTTTCAAATTCCTTATATTTCAAACTTCTACTAACCCTAGTCTTTTGTACCGAAAGATGATTACTGGATTATGATCGAAAAATTTTGTGCATCATAACATAAAATAATAATTAACATCTAAAAAATTCCTGGCTCTTTCCAACTCAAAAATATCTGATCAATGAATGTATTTACAACTGGCTATCAGCAAGAAGATGAAGTACTTGTGGATCCGAGACAAAAATTGGCAAAAGTTGGCAAATGCATTTATATATCAAAACAATCATATACCGTTCAAATCAATCGTGTAGATAAATATAGGAATTATAGGTATCTGTCGAGGGCATAAATTGGAAGACATTCGGGGGCGGGCAGCGCACGAGGATGTCTTCTAATTTATGCCCGACGACAGATAGCGAAAATTTCTATTCATGCCAGAACTATCATGGAATAAAAAACACTTGTGACGTAGTCTATGGATGTTGATAAACAGTAATGTCCTATAGCTTGTCTATGCTCCTAATGTATTTCCGATTTTTGTGATGTATGATCAAAGAAAATCTATGGCATCGTTCTGATATCGATAGCAGAATAGACAAATACATGAATACATATATCTGCAAAAATATGTCTATGTATACGATATTACTTTTTGTAACTCACTTTTCGTACATTACTATTTCCATTAGATCCATCCATTAACTTAGTTATTTCATAATAGAAAAGGACTTATAGTAATTTTAAAAATCAATCAGCTGTTAATCAATTGTACTTTTCGTTGTGATGCTTTATAAAACAATTATATGTTGTATAGAAATATGTACTCAAACAATACAAACATTGAAGAACATAGCGTAGCATCATGGTGTTCAAAAGTCATAAGTCAATTTCAATTTTTCCTCAGGAGGTACAAATTTTCAATTTTTTGGACGGATTTTCATCTTGGATGTCATCATCCTCAACACCATCTAGAATGTCTGATTGAATTTGTTCACTAAATGACATTGAGGTTCCAGCACGAGCATGAAAGCATTTTTTGGCTATATTCATGCCCATTGATATTTTCCTATCGCTGTCAATCGAATCATAGGATATTAATGATTGAGCCGATTTATGCTTTGTAACCCTCATCACCTCACGATCAGAATATCCAGATCTTTTAGCGTTTGAACAGTTGTTGCCCGACCGCTGTGATTCGTGTACACTTTTGATAAATTGTAGTCTACGCTTATGTCTTTCATCATTGCGTTTAATCGACACTTCCCTACAGGCATTGAAATGATGATGTTTGAAATAGATTTATGAAAATGGAGGGCATAAACGAGAAGCTGTAGCTCCATTGAAATACATTGGAAATTTCCAATCTATGCCCGGCAATCTTGATAGAATGCTATGATGTGAAAGCATGAATGAGTAGTTTACAGTCGTCTATTGTTTAATCGCATCACTTTGCTAGAAGAACAAACTGATTCAAAACAATGGCACATGCAGGAACTTAAAAAGTGGGCAAAAAGAAATTTTTAATACCTTGCAGAGATAGGAAAAATAGTCGTGCGTCGCTTGCGGATTGCTGTGAATGCATTGAAAATACTCCGATCGCCACGACTCCTTCAGATTCGAAGAATTCAGATCATTGCGCAAAAGTTTTCTCGAAAATGTTAGGTTCTGCGATCATTTTAAAAAAAGGTATCAGGCGCATGAAAAAACGTTCACAAACTTATCTGTAGAACTTGACATCGTCTGTGTCTCTCTGCTGTGTGATCCGGTTGATAAGTCACTGAAACATTGCACAATTTGGCGTGTTTAATGTTGAACTGGCTGCTCATTGTTCGATTGCTATGGTATTTGGTCAGCAGATTGCGCCATTTCATTTACGTTACATGTTCCAATGTTTCCCTTCTAGTCAAATCATAGAAATAGATTGTTTATCTGAAGTTGACTAGAATGGAAATAGACTCAAGGTCGCGGCACATCCGGGGGAACTAAGTTGGGGCATACCAATGAAAAGCTTAAAATTGCACATGTGAATGATTATAACCCAATGATGCAGCCGTTGACAAGTGTATCTAAATGAAAATGCGTGCGATTTTTGTGCTACAATTGTGCTTTGCATGAAGCTTTACTTCCATTCTAGAGGTTTTATTGTTATCAATTTCTATGACTCAAACGGAAGAAGAGACGACCTGTCTAATTCTGTGGTTGGAACCACAGAATTATACTGGTCGTTTCTTCCTCTGTTTGACTAGAAAGGAAACATTGGAACATGTAACGTTAATGAAATGGCACAATCTGCTGACATAACACCATAGCAATCGAACAATGAGCAGTCAATTCAACATTAAACACGCCAAATCGTGTTAAGTTTCAGTGACTGTTATCAACCGGATCACACAGCAAAGAGACACAATTGATGTCAAGTTCTACAGAGAAGGTTGTGAACGTTTTTTCGTCCGCCTGCTAACTTTTTTAATAATGATCGGAAGGGCCAACATGATCGAGAAAACTTTTGCGCAATGATCTGAATTCTTCGAATCTGAAGGAATCGTGACGATCGGAGCATTATGAAGGAATTCAGAGCAATCCGCAAGCGACGCACGACTATTTTTCCTATCTCTGCAAGGTATTAAAAATTTCTTTTTGCCCACTTTTTAAGTTCCTGCATGTGCCATTGTTTTGAATCAATTTGCACTTCTAGCAAAGTGATACAATTAAACAATCTAATTCTGTGGGTTGGAACAGATATTAAGGTACGAGGTCACGATACTTCAAACGCTTGCGATCTTTAGCTGCAGCAGAGGCTCCCCCACAGCGACATCTATGAGGAACACAGACACTGTAACCAATGCGCTGAGCGACCGCTATTCTGAAATCATTATCATCCATAGAAGTGGATAATAGTAATTAACAATAATAATAATAGCCATATAATAATTAATAATGGCTGAATTAACAATACCTAGCAGTAAGGTGCGTAAACTACGCAAGTGGGACTGAGATATTCAAGCCCGTTCAAGTTGATTTTGCCACAATATTTAAATGTTAGCGTTTGCTCGACATGATGCTGTCTATAAGCTAATCCTGCTTTTGAGCGGCATGGAGTGTTTTCATGTTTGCTGATAGGTAAAAGTAATTAATTACGCTTTTCTAATTGGTATTTTTGGTTCCTTTGGGTTGTCGAAGAAAATTCTCTTCTTTTGTCTGATATAAAAAGTTTCAACTACACTGTAAATCGCTGGATACGAAAATTACATACAAACATACCAAAATCACATACAGTTTGAAACTAACATCTGACACAAGATTCTCGTATGCTTACAGAGATCTGTCATGTTTTTCATACCACATCTCACTTACTTTCGTATGTGATTGGTATGTAGCAATACAAACTATGCTATCTGTGATTGGCTGTTTTACACTGAATCATACACTGTCAAATAACTTTTTTCAGTAATACCAGTCGTGAATGTTTTTTGATTGATAGAGTGATATTCAACTAGATTAGATGTATTGTGAAATTCTTGATTCCACGAGATTGTCGTCGTTGCTACTTGTCTAGCAACTTTAACAGGAGGTTTAGTTAACTTTACTTTTTGATCCAAGTTGATCCAAACATCAATTCATTCAAGCGATATTATTCGTGCAATCATGTTGGCTTATATATCTCAAACATAACTATTTCTGCGTTCATGAATTATAATGTGTTTTTATTTCGGATTGATAATATGCTTAATTTCAAAATTACATAATGCATAATTGTTGATGGTTGAATACTTATTGATTATTTATGAAATGCCTTTGAATTACGTGTATTAAAATCGAATTCACCATTGGAAGTATAACTCTTGAATGTCATTGTCTCACTAATTACAAAACAGTAGCAACATTCGTGTGATCTTTATTGACAAAAGGCCTTAAATCAACATGCTTTGGACAGGATTTATGCTTTCTTTTAACATAGTGCTGGTAAGGCTTTAGTATGTAAAGCATACCACATTTGAGATAACATACGAAAAGCATACAAATATATACCAAGAGAATACAGAAACATACCAAAAAATATTTTGGCATGCATCCTTCGCATGTGATTGGTATTGAGCGATTTACAGTGTATATGTTATTATTTGAAATATATCTGGGATATTATGTTAGCAAAATCAGTGAGACTGCACTGTAAATCGCTCAATACCAATCACATACGAAGGATGCATGCCAAAATATGTTTTGGTATATTTCTGTATTCTCTTGGTATATATTTGTATGCTTTTCGTATGTTATTTCAAATGTGGTATGCTTTACATACTAATGCCATCAATGATTTCTAATGTACATTTCTAATGTATGTTGATTTAAGGCCTTTTGTCAATAATCACACTAATGTTACTACTGTTTTCTAAGTAGTAAGATAATGACATTCAAGAGTCATACTTCCAATGGTGAATTCGATTTTAATATACGTAAGTCTAAGGCATTTCATAAAAAATCAATAAGTATTCAACCATCAACAATTATGCATTATGTAATTTTGAAATTAAGCATATTATCAATCCGAAATAAAAACACATTATAATTCATGAACGCAGAAATAGTTATGTTTGAGATATATAAGCCAACATGATTGCACGAATAATATCGCTTGAATGAATTGATGTTTGGATCAACTTGGATCAAAAAGTAAAGTTAACTAAACCTCCTGTTAAAGTTGCTAGACAAGTAGCAACGACGACAATCTCGTGGAATCAAGAATTTCACAATACATCTAATCTAGTTGAATATCACTCTATCAATCAAAAAACATTCACGACTGGTATTACTGAAAAAAGTTATTTGACAGTGTATGATACATAATTTCTTCTGCTATGTGACTTAAAGCTGCATATACGATATGCATACCAGAGGCATGCGAAAGAGGATGAATTTGCATCGGGTCTCGTATATAAAACATACCAACAACTCGTATTTCAGTGTAAAACAGCCAATCACAGATAGCATAGTTTGTATCGCTACATACCAATCACATACGAAAGTAAGTGAGATGTGGTATGAAAAACACCAGATCTCTGTAAGCATACGAGAATCTTGTGTCAGATGTTAGTTTCAAACTGTATGTGATTTTGGTATGTTTGTATGTAATTTTCGTATCCAGCGATTTACAGTGATGTCTGATAGTTAGAGTTTGTATGCATCTGATGAGGGATGTTTAAACATCAATTTTTTTGGGATTCGAATTCAGTGTCTGGTTTTAGATTTAGCTCATCAATAATCATTCCAGAAAATTGATTCTTTCTGTATCTTTTTAATGAAGCTATGTTTCTTTTCAAACCCTTACAACATAATTTTCTATTTAGTCTTTTCATTCTGAGTCGTCCAGATATCATCGCCTTTCTTGTTGATGATTTTTATCGAAAACTACGCAAGTGGGACTGAGACATTCAATTCCCGACCAGGTTGATTTTGTCACCATTTTTGAATGCTAGGGTTTGCTGCTTCTGATCTTTATGATGCTGTCTGCAAATCAATCTAGTTCATGTATAGTATGGAGTACTTTCATGTTTGCTGAAAGGTGAAAGCAATTCATAATGCTCTTTTTGTTGGTAATTTATTACTTAGGATTGTCTTGATGACAATTCTCTTTTCTTGCGTGACATAATAATATTCAAATACATGTTTTTTTGCTGTTTGATAGTTAACGCTTGTATGCAGCTGATGAGGGATGTTTAAACATCAACTTGTTTTGGCAATTAAATACACTGTCTGGTTTTAGATTTAGCTCATCAACTATTAATCTTGAACATTTATTTTTTCTGCATCTTTTTGAATACAGCTATGTTTCATTTCTATCCTTTACTCCATACATGGGCTTTTGGTCTTTTCATATTTAGCCGTCCATATATCGCCATCTTTCTTCCTGATAATTGTAAGCCCTAGATGTAGACATGGATCATGAATAAAAATCTCTTGAAGCATGCAGATGATGCTGTATGTATGTTAGCCCTTTTTCATGAATGGTGTGGAGTGCTTTCATCTTTAATTAAAGGAAGAAGTAATTAATTACGCTTTTCTTGTTGGTATTTTTGTTTCGGTTGGATTGTCGAAGAAAAGTCTCGTCTCTTGACTGATATAAAAATTTCAAATATATCTGCGATATTATGTTACAAAAATCAATGAGACTGTTAGATAGTTGTCTAATCTTCATTTTGTATTGGCATTTCAATACACTGTGTAGTTTTGTGTTTTGCTCGTAAAGAATTTTATACTTAAAACTAATTTTTGCGGTGGATTTCCTTAATACAGCTACGCTTTAGTTCTGTCCCTTACTAAAGTCCCTTCGTTTTTGTATTTTGACATCAAGCCCCTCCTCAACTTCTGCCCACTGTAGGAGTCTGTAGTTAGTGATGAAAATTTTCCGTGGAAAATAATGGAAAACTTTGGAAAATTTTGAAAGTTTTGATTTTTTGTGATAGGCCCTATTATTTGAGCGCCTCCACTGCCGAGGCAGCTACGTACCAATAAATTGGGTCTAAAACTCTTGATTTCATCATTATTTCGATTGAAGCGATCGTAGCAAAACGATTTCCGTCCACGGATTTTTGAACATTCCTTTGCCACCAGTGACTTGTACTAAATTGCTGGCATTTGTAATTACCACACAGACACCGTTTGGGATAACGCGAATCTTGCTTTACAATAGGGTTATAATTTCATGCAATGTGAAAGATCTGGAGCAAAAATAATGTATTTCATTTTGGAGTTTGCTAATTGTTAGCTTGAAAGTTCAGCTTTATTATGCAGCGTTGATCATAGTGATGCAATTTCTCCATGTGTTGATGAACATGTGATGAAGTATAAGCATACAGTCCACGCATCATTCATGAACGACCATTGGAAGATCATAGAGATTGTAAACTCGTGAGATATTTGGAGACTGAAGATATCTGTGATGAGTAAAAGAATATCTATGATATCTTCAAACTTCTGGCGCATTTTGTCCGATATCTTCGTTGAGGATACACATCCTCCATTTCTAGTTCACATGGTTCAGATAGTTCCTAATCGATTTCAGATCTGCCCAAATGAATTTCAGATATGGTCCAGATGAATTGGAGATCTCCAATTGAATTAAAGATATTTTCAAAGTTGAGCTTGTGACAGATATCTGAAATTCAGCTGGCGAAATCTGAAATCCATCCAATTTCTGAAATTCATTTGGAAAGATCTGAAATAGAAGTGGAAAAGGTGCAGCTTGTACTAAAAGTTAACATAGAGGGATGATAGAGAAGTTTTCGGACTTTGAATATTGCATAGTCTTTTCAAACGACTATAATAAGTCTCCAAAACAAAGGAAAAATGTCAATCACCGAAAAATAAATTTCAAAATTTTCCAATGGAAAATTTTCCATTTGCATCACTAACTGTAGTGAAGACTAAATTTAACGTGCAATACTGAGATCCCAGAGCATCTGGTATGTTGACAAAGTATCCTTTCAAGTAAATGCGCATGAATTTAAGAAATATTTTCTGCAACAATGCCATGACGATCGAATTATATCCAACCTATCAATTGATGGATCTAATTACAATGACATTCTATTTCGTGAATTTTTCATTTCTAATCGATGCTCAATTTCGAACGTTTCACAAATACATCCAGCACCACAGTATTTTTTGGTTGCAAGCAAAATTAATACTTCCTTAATATTCTTATGGTCTATTCTTGGCATTGTGCTTTACATCATTGCATTATACAGAATTCGAGAAATAAACAAAGTCACTTTAAGATCAATCTATTACCAATTGCTGATTATGACATCATTTGCCAACATATTGAAATCAACAGCTTTTATTTCATTTGTGATCGTTCGTCTCTTTCATGATTTTCGGATTTTTGTTAATAGTGTAAAACTTGGTTCTCTTTCCTTTCTATACTTAACATCAAGAGGCATTTTAAGTGGACCTGGAAACATTCTAGCTTGCTTATTGGTTGTCATGAACGTCGTGCACTTGTTGAAGCTACGAAATCCACATCAAGAGATTAATAGGATGTACATAAATTTCATGGCTGCAGGTGTACTTATCCTTCACATATCTGCCGGAGTTCTTACAGGCGTGAGCATAATCGCAAGGAATTGTGGTGGCATTCTCATATTTAAAAATCGTAAAGAATTAAGATATTTAAGTTCAAGTATTTACTTCGGTACAGACATGGTATACACAAGAGTTGGAAAAGTCGGAATTGGAATTGGAATTGACGATATTTAAATCTACTGGAATTGGAATTGGAATTGACCTTGATAAACCTCAATTCTACTTTTTCGATAGACCTGTGATGAATCTACATGTATTTGTACAAAAATTTAAATCACAGTGCTCGGCCGTTGTGCTAACTGCACGCAAGAATAAGAGAGAGATGATCGACAGAGGTAGCTTTATTATATAGTTGAATAAAAGGTGTTATTTGTGACTTCGATGGGCCTACAGCCCGGACAATGTTATTTCAGCGATTAAGCAGACAATGAAAAGACAATCATCTTTGTTCAATCTTTTATTTAGTTATTTATCAAGTAAGATAATTTATCAAAATAAAGCAATTGTTGAATTTAGTTCTTGATAGGATAAGCACAAAAATTAGAGATTAACTTAATTGTTGTACACACGAAAAACAAGTGGTTTGGAAAGAGGAAAATTATCGCTGCATTAAAGGGCAGCAACCCTGTCAGTTCAAATCATAATATAGACAGTGTCAACAAATTATTCTAATAATTAATTATTCAATTGCATGAACTATTATTCAACTTCCAATCACAACAATTAACAATATTTATTTTTAAAACTATAGTTATATAGATACGATACGCAACGATAAAAGAAAAACTTTACACTTATAGTTCACCTCTTAATGTTAAATTCACTTCAATTCGATCGGACTCACTTATATCAAAATTATGTCATAAATATCAGTGTCACTTATTCCGTCAATCTTCAATCGCGCTCGCTGATGTGTTGCCGTACAGGCTGCTGTGTTGTTGTTCGCTGGCAGGCAGTTGTTGTTATTACTTCTGTAGCTATGTTACACGTACCGCGAGAGCCCGGAGTTCTTCTAACTGCTACTAAAGATGTCGTATGTGTTGTTGTTGGTAGTTGTTGTTGTGTCAATTTTTCATCGTTTCTAATTTATACAAATTTTTGAGACTTGACGATAAAACCACTTTCTTTTGAAAATTGAAAGAGTTTTCTTTAATCTCTGCTCGTTAGCTTTCGACCCGACCACATTTCGTTCTTATCACGGAATTTTTGATATCCTTTTTTAACATGGACCATTAATCAGATTTCATGATATCATTTTTATCGTCGTTTTTTCTTTCATTAACAATCACGTTATTCGCACATTGAATTTCTTTCCTCTGTCAGTTTATTAATATATTTATTCGCATCTCATCTCTCTCAGCGTTTGATTCTTTGCTGACCGTTAACTTTCTTTTCTTTTTTTTACGAGATATTGAATATCTCGTTTACGAAACGAAAATGGCGTAGGCTGACCGATTACATGTACACATGCACACAAAAAATATGAACTATGAACATGAAAACGCACATAGGAACGACGGAGGGAACAGCACACAGGAACGAGGATAGGATAAGGGCACATGGGTGATATTCAAACGAACAAATATTAGATGCATTAACATAATACACAATATGCGACATGCAATTATCGGAGTTGAATCTTATTATGGAATTGGAATTGAATTGAACTGTTTCGACTGGAATTGGAATTGGATTTGGAATTGAAATTTCTGCTCCGGAATTGGAATTGGAATTAAAAAAATTTAGTGGAATTTTTCCAGCTCTGGTATACACTATCGCTGTTGTGACATGCAATAAATGGGTTATCAAATTTAAAATAAGCATGGAAAGGAAGAGATTCACTCCCAAATATGGACTAGTGCATGACGGTAGTGACTTTTATAAAGCAAGGCGCATTTCAAAACTCTCAAGGTGCATCATTGTTTGAGTATTATTGCCCTGAGTTATACTCTCCCTGTACATCTGGTTGTAGTGTTCGGATACACCATCAGACGAACTAGTTATTACAATTTTCTGACAGCTGTTATGTCATCTGTGAATGTTGCCGCCATGAATTCAATGGCATTTGTAATTGCACTTCATATGACGGACATAAAATTTTGAAAAAGGTGTTATCGTATTCCTGTCCTTCTCGGATTGAGAAAAGCTCAACCGAATAGGTGTGGAAAAAAAATTCTGTGTACTTAATGCAAACGCTTTCCAACAAGCGAAGTGATAAACCACACTAAATAGAATAATTATGAAGCTTGCTGGAATCATCATATTAGTTAGAACATAAATATTTATGTTTCTTTCACTTCAATAACACAAAGTTGGGATCTCACAAAATAAACACATTTTCCTTTGTTTTTTTCTTACACTGATGAAGGGAGTCACTTGTTGGAATTGGGATGGCCAAGACGACGAGTCCTACACGTAACAACATCATGTGATAAACAGGGAAAGTAAATGTCATTGAGTGCAACGCAGTTTCAGTGTGACATTTCGCTTGGAGCTTAAGGTGCTTCTGCATTGGACTGATGACGACAGATATAAAATTGTGTCAAAACTTCACTTTCCTCTCAACGATTTATCGCTCATTTCAACTCTTCACATTATATGACTAGAGAGCTGATCATAAAAAGAGGACCACTTGATTTATGTCGAAATTCAGTATATTCTCATGCTTTCCAATCGTGTCGCACATCAACGCTCCATGCATCATTCGAGAGCATACATTTTCAAACTTTAAACTACCTTTAATGAACTTTCATTCGCTACTGTGTTTGCTGGACAGTGGTCAAAATATGGAAATGGCTCAATTTCCAAATTGTAATTTTTCAGTAGAAAACCATGTGAGTATGCCGATGAATCAGGCACGAGGAGAACGAGCATTTTTTGAGTTTTTTAATGGATTGGTCATTGAAGTGGGTGTACTAGTAAACAAATAATGATATCATAAAGTTATCATAAAATTGTAACTCCAGTGGCTAAAAATGTCTTATGCTCACATGTTCATAAAAAATGTTAGCGTTTTGGTATCTGCAGAATCCTTGCGATGCGATCGATGAGTAAGAAAAAATAAGGTTTCATTTAATCAGTTTTTTTTCAAATTCTTTCAACATTTTTCTCATGATTGCTGAATTGCATTTGATGAATGCACAATAGATGAATAAATAGTGAGCATATGCAGTCGATGAGCTGGGAATAACGTGCACCGACTGTGTACCAACTTTGTGTGTCAACGTGCAGCTGCAAGCAAACTCGAATCGGTCAGATTTTTGTTTTGAATCTTCGTTGACCTTGTGCAGTGCTATGTACTTTTATTGGTAATGAGAAAAATGTTGATGGAAGTTGGAAAAGAAGTATTGAACATACTTTAAAACATACCCCAAAACACAAAACTAGATGATCAAATATCAACTAACCAAAAATTGTTCCATTGAATCCTGTCAGTGAGAAGAGTGCAATTGCGTTTTGGAGATCAGATGATCAATACGAGGACATGTCTTTGATAGAGCCAGCCTCAGGTCAGAACCAGCTGTCAGGCGCACTCGGTATTCATCTTTCATATGAAAGAAAGCTGAAAAACCAGACTCACACAGATATGCGGTCGGGAAAGGCAGCAAAACTTTAAGAGCTCTTTGGAGCAGCTGTGGATAAACTTCACTCATTGACAACAAAAAAAGGCAGCTACAATATTATCATATCATGTATGCCGCGCGCGCAAACAATGAGAGAATGTAGCTCCTACACCTTTAGTCTATCTGGTAAGGCAATGGAATAAAGAAATGGACCTTACTTAATCTCACTTTATTTAAAAATTCATTCCATACCCAAAAATATTTTAATTTTCCCCAACTTTGGGTAATTACCCACGGTTTGAGAACCTCTGCAGTAGAGTCACAAAACTGTGATATGATGACACTGGATGATGAGGGTTACCGGTTTGATTGATGTAGGTGTCTATACAATAAGACTAATCCACCGGCACTATATACATCATCGAAGACACTATAAGACACTGGAAGCCCTTCCCCATTCGTCGGTAAATAAAGATCGACACACAGAATTAAATTAAATAACTAACCGCACTGCAGAGAGTGCATCATGAACTGAAAAGCACAAAAAAACAGAAGCAAAATTATGCAAAGCAAAAAGAATTTCTTTCTCCTTGCAGAGATAGGAACCTTGTCGTGCGTTTAAAATGCTTCTTGAATTATTCCTTTAAAAAATTAATGCTCCGTACGATTCCGATCCCTTTCAGGATTATTCAGATCAGATAATTGCGCGGTTTCTTTCTCGATCATGTTCCGATGGCGATCATTTCAGTAAAAGTACAGGCGGAAAAAAAAAAAAGTTTCATCCTTCTCTCTAGAACTTGACATCAATTGGTGTCTTTGCTGTGTGTGATCCGGATATAACTAATACTTGAAATCTTCAGAATTTTTTTTGTTTTGTTTTTAATGGTGGGCTGTCATTGTGTTCGTTTTCTATGGATTATGTCAGCAGATTGTGCAATTCATTAACGTTTATTGTTCCAATGTTTTCTTTTATAGGCGCAATGAAGAGGCGACCTGTCTAATTCTGTGGATCGACATATAAACGAATAAGCGTCAGCTCCTTGATGAATGCCATCGCGCCAGTTGGTCTATTTGCTTTTCTATTACTAAGCTACCAGGAATATCAAGAGTACGTGACTTGTTTCTTTGATAATTTGCGTTATTCCACAGGTGTCTCCCAATTAAAAATATATGACTTGAAGATCACCACCTACTTGGGTTGAAAACCGGTGAGTATGCACCGACACACAGACTATGTAGGGTATATAATCTACCCATTTCTTTCGTGACAAAAAGTGAAGTCTATATGCAGATATCACGTAGATTACTTCAGTACGGATGATCGCTGCTATATCTTGTCAAACCACTGTAATGTTTGAGTGAAAATATGCATTAGATCTACACAGGAAATTCTAACTTTCATTGAATGAAATATTGGCCAAAACTATGGGCAATTCATCAACTCATCGAAAAAGATATTCGAATTTACGAGTCACAGATTGCCAGGATTGATTTTTCAAGTCACATTCTCTTGTCATCGCTCAGCTCAGGAAATGTATTTGACCCTCTTTGGATAAAGTCTCATTGATCGAGTGAAAGTGCCATGAATATGAGCGATGCTTCATTTAATAATAATAATAATGCTTTATTGAAACCAAAATACATAGAGCGGTACATGGTTATGACTGCAAAGTCATGTAAACTGTGAAAATCTGACAAAGGAGTTGGTGTAATACGATGGTTTCCGCAGAGGAGCTGTCAGTTGCCTTTGATGTCTAACTTTGCTGATATGTTGACGGACGTTGAAAAAGGAGAACAGGCGATGAGTATGACGATGATGAGACACTTTGCGGATGAGTTTAACGCAAACACGATCTAGCATTTGTCTTAGGGATGGCTTGTTGTACATGCTGCACCAACGTTTGGCCAAACGATCCAGACGTTCAAATTTACACATTTCTTATTGCAAAGCTTGCCCTAGACCGTGGTTACATTTTCGCCTATTATGCTGACGCCTATTATCCTAATGCAGAGAGAAACATAATCCTGCCTGGTTATTTTCAAGAATTCATTTTTACCAGATTCAACAGCAATCCTAGAATAATCTCGGAGCATAGACAGAAAGTGGAGAATAGTAGACAAGAGCAGACTGATCCTGATTGCTTCCATAAGCCCTCGTTGTTGTCTTCTTCAAGGATTCTGAGATTTGTCGTTGAATGATTGGTCAAATGTGGCATGAAAATCATCAAGATCAAGTGAAGCCTGCAAGGAATTCTTGAAGTCTTTCTCAAAATTAACTGCATGACCTACGGTGCCATATGAACAAAGAATTGAGCTTTATCAACTGAGCTCTATTTCTATTGGTTTTGTCCTTCATTTACAGACTTGTTGGTGAGACGGAATTTTCCACACCACTCTCAATGAAAAACTATTGAAATTCCCATCAGATTCCCATACCATACACAGAAAATGATTCCACCATCTTTTAGTTCTTTCATAAATGCATCGTCTTTTTATCATTAGGATTTCATTTCTCTGCTTTCAATTTGTTCCATTGGGTCTGCTGTTATGCAGAGGTGGAGGTTGCTACTTGTCAGACTACAAATTGCAAATCAACTATCACTATTCCACCATAACTTTTCATTCTCTCGGTCCGTACAATGTCTCCTACTTCTGACTCTCAAGTAATTTCTGCATTGACTGAATCCTCCATACATCTGCGCTATATACGAGTATGCATCACGGAGGCCTGCTTGCACATGGTGTTCACTACACATCTCCTGATCAACAATCCGATTGAATAGCGGTTCAAATACATTACATTGCGCACAAAATAATGGAAACCCCTTCGAATTTTCTATATTTTTGCATATTGATGAAAAAATAGGCTATTGTTCAGAGTAGGCTTATATTAAAGTGTTCGAAAAGGCTTAGTATTACTTCAGGATTATCACAGATCATTTGATACTGTTAATATTCAGGTTGACCACCATTTTGATTTATATCCTGTTCAATACGCCTAAGTATGGAAAGAATCAAATTCTGGCATATTTGAGTAAGTTCATTATTCCAACCTTTCAAAAGTTTGAAATCAGTTCTTGTTTAGATGAGCATTTCTGAATTCTCAGACGTTGTTTTACTATGTCCCATAGGTTTTCTATAGGGTTTAGATCCGGAGAAGATGGAGGACAGTGCAGTACGGTGATGTTCAATTCAGACAAAGCATTGAGGGAAGCACGACTGACGTATCCGGATGCATTATCCTATTCATAAATGCTTCTGAAACATCACATGCTTGTTGGGTAACAAACAATTCGCTAAGCGAGAACCATTCATGAACAAGGAAAAAGAAAATTGACTAAAATAATTGCTTCAGAAAATTGCGTTAAGAAAATTGGCATTCTGGGCACGGTTTCTATTATTTTGGCACCGTACTGCACTAGCCTCCCACTTCTCCGGATCTAAACCCTATAGAAAACCTATGGGACATAGTAAAACAACGTCTGAGAATTCAGAAATGCTCATCTAAACAAGAACTGATTTCAAACTTTTTGAAAGGTTGGAATAGCGATGACGAACTTACTCAAATATGCCAGAATTTGATTCTTTCCATACCTAGGCGTATTGAACAGGATATAAATCAAAATGGTGGTCAACCTGAATATTGACAGTCTCAAATGATTTTTGATGATCCTGAAGTAACTGTGACCTTCAGAACATTGTAGCATACACCTACTCTAGATAATAGCTCATTTTTATTGATATGCAAAAATATAGAAAATTAGTAGGAGTTTCCATTATTTTGTACGCACTGTAAGCCTACATGGCAAATTAGACGGCCTTAGTTATGCAAATTAATTTGGCCGTTTAATTTGGAATTGGAGATATACATGTATAAACGGTTTTCATAGAAAGATGACAGGTGAAAGATCGGCTGACACCATAGAAGTGGATAATAGTACACTGGAAGTGTGATCTCTTGCCTATGTACAATGATGGCACATGGAAACATCTATGGTTTGTAGATCAGATTCGATCTAAAACATTATATCCATAGAAGTGGATGGTATTATTAATTATTATTATTCTATGGTATTAATAATTTCTATGATTATATCAGAGTCAAACTATTTGCCAAGTTGGTTGTGGAAGTTGTTGACAGCAAATTATAGGATTTTCATGAAGTGAATTTAAAGTGAGATGGTGCATTGTTTCATGTGAAATAGCCTGCCTACTATTCCATGGATTAATATAGTGTGTCTATTTGTAGCAGTCACTGACAACAAATTTTTCAATTTGGAAAGAAAATTTGGAATTAAAATTTGGTTCACAAAGTCATAATTGAAAGTGGTCGGTGTGCTGTTTGTAAGAGCATCTGAAGAATTCACAGATCGAAAGTTTAATTATTGGATAATTTCTCCTTCAAGCGGTTAAGAAACCTGGAGCTTTCCTGGAATAAACACATTGAAAGTTTCTTTACCGACAATCATTTCTCAAATAAATGAAATGTCGCTGGAACTTTTCAATTAATCATTGAATGACACATGTGATATTTTGGAAGCTGATATTCGAATGCATGTAGAGATTTTGAAAATTATTCAAATTTAGTGAACAGTGGAACCCTTTAAAGTAAAATGAATACTCTAAGATTTCTTGGCCTCTGATTTCAAGCTGGAGTTATGCATGTTCAGTAAATCGACATTACAAAATGCAAATGAGTCTAATTATATATATTATTATTATATTATATTATATGTCTCTTGATAGATTATAGGAGCGATATTTCAAACTAATGAACGTACAGAACGTTTAAATGGATTTCCTTCTTTGTCATCGTGTCGGTGCAGCATTTTGTAAATTCACTATTGCTTTTGAGTACATGGTCTTTGGACAAGGGTCAACAATCCAGATCAAGAATTGGCCTGATAAATATAAATGCCAATCAGAAAACATGGAAGCCAGATCGCACAAGTTGCATTTTGCCCTAATAACTAAGTTATAACTAAGTTCCCCCGGCGTGTGCCATAATTTTCATGCAATTTCCATTCTAGGACTTTCTATGGCACTGTTAATTTCTATGCTCAGTAATCATGTAATATTGGAGTTCAGATAACTGAACCACAATATGCTGTAAGGCTATGGGCCGTCGGGCCCGAAGCCATAGCATATTGCCATGCAGTTCTGATATCTGAATTTTAATATCATTGTGCTAAGGCTATCTATGATTGAAAAGCAATATAACATTCACATGGATTTTTGAGGGCAACAATGTAGGACATTTCCTCAAATGTCCTACATTGTTGTAGATGTTAGCGTCGAGCAATGAGATTTTATCTGATCTAGAGATTATTTTCCCATTACTTTAAAGTGTGAAAATTTGCTGCTTAATGTGCTTTCTTCTCTACTAATTCAAATGTGGCTTCAGCTTGCAATTTTGAGAAATGCACTGAATCTTTACAAATCAATTTTCACTTGCACGATGCACGCATTCTATAAAGAACGAAGAATTAAAGCTACAGTATGTGTCCAATAAATGAATCTATGGAATATTAGAATTTGAATTGTCTTACCGTCCAGCAATGAAACAGTCATAGTTTCTGAGAGAAGTCTACAACAACGACACTACGCACTTGAATAAGTCCAGCAATGTATTATTGCTATGTAATCGTCCGCTGATGCGGACTCGTACATGACAATGACATTGATGGACTATTCTGCGTGTCGCAGTTATTCATGGTTATCCGAAAAAAGTTGTGTAAATATTATTGCGCGTAATTGAAATGAACTGAGCATCAATGTAGGAAACAAGCGGGCAGCAATGTTATGAATACACGTGTTGATATACGCTGATTGAGATTTCAAAAAATGTCTTTCACATGCATAGGTACAGATATTATCATTACGTAATAGATAATGCATAGATTTGAGGTCATTATTTGCTATAATTACCAAGAGCCAAAGGCTCGAGGTTATTGTGACAAATAATGATCGAAGAAATCTATGCATTATCTGTTATAATGCATGACGTTTTTTAAAGAAGTCTGCACCAGGTTAATAATCAGTGGCGTCGCGTGCTCCCTGACCATAGGCCTTCACTCGGCATGGGAATGCTATTTATATACCAAACACTTTTATGTTGAAACATTAATTTTCATAAAAGCTGAATTTTTTAATAACAATTTTTCGAACATTTTTTAAAGTCAAGTGAAAGTGCACATGAGAAGTGATTGCTCATGTCGCCTAAACGCCTTACTCAAGGAGCTGAGATCACTATATCCCCTCTCTGTCCAGACCACATTTTCTCTGGAAAAAAGGAGGCAAGGCCAACAGTTTCTTGTGTTTCTCAAGGCCGGTCAGCCAATCGCATGTTTGAAATTTTGATGCATTAAAATGTCTTGTGTATTTCTTATTTCCTTCTCTGTGAGTACTTTCAATTTTATATCAGGTGTTGGCCTACCTTGCCTGACGACTGTCATCTTTTCAGTATATTCCCTTCGGATGAAAGGCGTGGTTATGATCTCATCTGCAGTACTAAACATAACGTCACATCAATCACGTAAAAACAAATTATGGAATTCTACCTACCGAATCTGGGTGTTCGAGTCAGATGCATTACGTTGCATTCATTGGAAAACGCTCATCATCTGATCGCAGTCTTGTCTGAACGTCAGCCATCTGCTACTGTTGACGTAGTGGCCTCTTCCATATCAAACGAAGTCAGGAACAATTGGGTTGCGCTTCCCTTACTACATTTAGGTACCGCGCCTCGATCAAGAATTGCGTAGAATTTCATTGCAAAAATTGGAGAAGGCAAAGCATTATGTCTATCGGGAAAGCCAATATTTACGCGGGCGCGTGCGCTTACTGCCTCACACGCACACAACTCTCTTTCGCTGTCTGAACATCAGTGCTCCGTCTGAACACACGACTAGCTTGTGTGTCTAATTGTTCGAAGAAAACAGCTGTGATTCAAGCTGTGCTGCAAAACTGTTCACTGAGGTTGAGCGTCTTATTTTGAGACGGAAAGCTGTGCACAGCTATCACGAGAAGCTATCGAATTTAAATGAATGATGACACTTTTCATTTTTATAATTGTTGGAAAATAAATTTTGAGGATGCGCCGAAGGCCTCGCAGGTACGGAGAAGACGCCACTGTTAACAATTTCCAACCAGGAAAATAATTACCTGCTTCGTGGAACTTATTAACCTTTGGATATAGAATGCCTTACAAAATCAAGTATTATGGGATACACTGTTGCTTTCCTTTTTCTAGATTGTACCATAGCTGAATTGCGCACAATATGCTAAATCGGTATTTTGCGGTTCAATATTTCAACATTGAGATATATACGAACCTTAACACAATGTAGGAATACCATATGAGATTTCAAGGTGAGTAATGTACAAATCAGAGGCCGCGTTTGCGGCCGACTTTGTCCATTACTTACCGAGAAATCTCATGTGGCATTTCCATTGTCTTCTTATATACATCTACATCTATCCATAGACTTCCTGTAACAGAACATTCTTCTACAATTTAGAAGTCTATGATCTTAGCAGCAACTTCTATGTTATTAAGTATTGAGAAATGACGGCAGGGTAATGCCATGGATTTCTATATATTATTTCACTATGCCCTGTGCATTCCCTTTCTATGTAATGAACATTCCCCAGTCGGGAATCGCACAATTTGGAATATCAAGACACACGCATTTCTAGTTAGATATCATTTAGCGTGCGGATCACAGCAGGAACCGCACGGATGTCATAGAAATGGATACGGACAAATAATTCATAAAGAGCATATAGGAAAACAGTTCTTAAGCAAATTCACAGTTTTATGGTGATAATTTCACCATTCGGCTTTTGTATGCTGATATTCACCATGTACTTCCCGCTATCATTGTCATTAATCCCACTTTGAATGTGATTTGCTTCACGACTGCTGCACGCTTGTCCTTTCAAAATCTGATCTTGAACTGTGAAGTATTTTTTCGTCTGGACATCATATTCCATAGCTCCGTCTAAAGAACGATGCCCGGTCCTTTTCATGGACTTGTCAGCTGAAACACCGCCTTGTCTAAGACGACTGTAGCAGGTTCTCTTTAAAGAGTAATTGGTGTAATATCCATCTTCATCAATATCTTTCATCATTTTTGAGACAACACCTCCGATTTTGTTGATTCCAACTGGTTGGTCTTTGAACCATCTCTGGTTCTTCGCTGCTGCATTTGGCTTGGGCTGCAATGCAAATAGAACGCGTTTGTCTTTGTTGAACTTGGACGATGGTGTTTATAAAGTTTATATAGCTTGTCAAGTTACCGGTCACTGCTTTTGTCCTCTTAGACTTTCACTTGTTTTGGTGGAACAAATCTGTGTTTCAAACCCCCTTGGTTCGTCTTGGAGAAATCTTCTGTGTATGAGAGATAATCAGTCCCATCAACCGGATCGGTGAGTAGTTTCATCTGGCGATCCCATTCGCACGCTCTGTGTTCTTCGCGAGCTGTTAATCCGAAATGTAGCCCAGTTTTGTACACCAATGTGCGGAATAGGCTTTCAGCGTCTTTGTTGGACAAAATGCTCTTTTCCCATAAACTATCCTCGAGTTTGCCAGGGATAAATTGGGCCTTTCTTTTATCTCCACCAATTCCCAGTTTAGTCGACCGCTTCATTGCTGAATCCAAAGCTGTTCTAGACTCAGTGAATTCTTTCAAAAAATCCCACGCTCTTTTCACACTGTGTCTCAAATGGTGAAAAAGCGAGACAACTAAATGTCTGAGAGACTCTGATGGATATTGAGAGCCGTCAGTTTTGTGAACTTCGAACACGTATGATTTTAGTACAAAGTTAAGGTCATTCTTCTCCATTTCGTCTAGGGATTTATAGACATTCAGTTCATCGCCTCTTTTCACAATTCTTGATAATCTCCATGACTCAAGTCTTCACTGCCCATGTTACCTTCTTGTGTGTATTGTGTGGCACTCCTTCTGCTATTAACTTCTCAATTTGATCTTTCTCCATAAATTCATACCGCTTGTTGCTTCCTGTCATCATATCACTTTGTGTGTAGTCACCACAAGCATCCATTTTACAATTATGCAAACGCAAAATGACATTCCATGAGTCGATTACGTTTGACTTTTAAATATTCTTTCCGATATCAGGGCTGTCAAAGATACTGCATACCTGCCTATACTACCTTTGCATGTATCAAATACATACAAATCTAACAACCTATTTCGATGAACAATTCCATACATGGATATGTGATAGGTATACGATAGCATTCTTGCTCAAATTCCCTCATGAAAAATAGAATCTGCTCTCGCTACGCTCGGGCAGAAAGAATGCTATGGTATACCTATCACGTAACCCATTCTGACGATGAATTACCCTGATATCTACTTAAAATTCTCACTATATATTTCTCCGGCCAAAAGACAATAGATATGTCAAAGTAGTAATGTATTATAACATTGGAAAGAAGGCATAGTACTATGTCATCTGCATCACGTCTCCTGGATCTCATTGCATAGAAAAATTGTTGCTTGTTGTAGTATGTCCACGGCATTGAAAATTTGCATTTGATAGCAATTGTGTGATGCAACCACAATTGATCCATCATTCGAAGGGGAACTGGAATTAAAACAGAATTATAAGAATTAGAACAATTGGAATTGTTAAGAAATTTATGGTATTTTGTAGTCAATGAAGTAAAGTCAAGAAATATATTATAGTATTTGCTATCATAGTCTGATGTCATTGATCCTACCATTTGTATTTTGGAATGAAATAATAAGCAAATAAATAAAAGGTGGAATACGTTCCGCTACCAGTTTATATTGCTTAAATGACTTGCACCATATACTTAATAGCTCAAGCTTTTGGTGTTGAATGAAGAATACTTATGGACTATTATAGAAACATAAATACAAAGAGGCAATTTTCTCTGTGTGGTCAGCATATACAAAATATACATACATACTTTATCCTCATAAGTAATCGCCATGAGACTTAATAATAAAGATAAATTAAAAAAATTCAACGTAGTCTCAAGATAAAATTGTTTATTCACGAATTTTATCTTGAGACTACGTTGAATTTTTTTAATTTATCTTTAAACACTTTATATATTTACATGACTGGTTTCATCTTCGCTACTTGATGCTCATACACTAAGCACTATTGCTCGTTAGCCAATGATTTCATTGAATCATAAATACATTCCAGCTATCATGCGACTTTGCATGTGTTTTGTTATGTAGGCCTAGATATAAATTTCTAAATGTCACAAAAAATGAACTATTTGCAGGTTAAAAAATTCTAGCATGAGTAGGTAAATAAATTAGAGCAAATGCAATTCGTGTTCAATTTAATCCATTCAGTAGTTTAGAATTTAGATATTGAAATGGCAAGAATAAATGTGATGAAGACTTACTTTGTGCTGTTGAGGTGGTCGTCAATTCAAGATGGAACCCTTCGGTCATCGTCCTTTCGTTTAGTTGAGATAATATTGTCATAGAAAACATAAAAGATTTCCATGTAGGAAGTGGACTTCTATGAAGAAGCAGTCAAACAGATAGTTCATCTCCATCTTTTGATAGGCAATCCTCATTCAGCGCTCTTGATACCTTACTCTGGTAGTCACGAGCCACTTTCCATTATTCATGCCTTCGCTTGAATCAGTTGAAGTAAAGCGCGACTTTTCTATCGTCTTAGTATTGAGTCTGGAATTCTTTCGATTCCTTTCTTATTTGATCGTAGCCTCTTTCTACTGCTTTTCCTCAATGTCAAAGTTGAACAGCTCATCATTAAAGTCCACTACTGCATAGTTGATGACCGTGCTCTTCCTCTCCTATTTCATAAGAGAATAGACTACATTTGACCTATCTTGTGGAATTCTTAGATTTCCATGATCATATACTTCCATTTGTATTTCTCTGCCCAATTCAAAATCATGTATTTCTCCACTGAATTCAAATTCAAGTATTTCTACGCTGAAATCACTATGATATTAAAGATATTGTTAAGTTTATGTTTCATTGAAATATCTAAGTTTGTTATAAAAAATGGATCTATAGAGCGCAACATAGATCTATGGTATTGGATCTCAGATTGGGCATAGGCATATTTCATATCTTCTCGTGGGTTATGATCATATGCTTCCATTTGTATTTCTCTGCCCAATTCAAAATCAGGTATTTCTCCACTGAATTCAAATTCAAGTATTTCTCCGCTGAAATCGCTATGATATTAAAGATATTGTTAATTTTATGTTTCATTGATATATCTAAGTTTGTTATAAAAATGGATCTATAGTGCGCAACATAGATCTATGGTATTGGATCTCAGATTGGGCATAGGCATATTTCATATCTTCTCGTGGGTTACATATCAGTAACCCAGCTGTCTACTCGGAGTTACACAGAAATCTCCTCGCCTTCAGCTCGGAGATTCTCACCGTGTAACTCTTCGTAGACAGTAGGAACTGTACATGTATTACCTCCCACAGACATATAATGATGCCACAGTCTGTCGTGAAATGTCATTTCATGGCTGAAACGTGGACCAGGTCAGGAATCTATGGCTTTTAGAACTCGTGATATCTAACAGCACTCGCCTTCGGCTCGTGCTGACCGATATCACTTGTTCTAAAAAGCCATGATTCTTGACCGGGAACCACTATTCAGCCATGAAATAACATATATGTATTACTATCCATGGTAATGCCATTGTTTCTATATTATTGCACCATGGATTTAGAAATATAAGTAGACAATGATATTTGTAATATCTATAGTTGAAAAATCAGCCTATAAAAAATCACACTAATGCGATATTGGTTTGTCCTGAAACATAGATGCTGTAGTAGACCTTGTCATTGTATACCATCATTAGCTCACTTTTTCAACTGCCTATAACTGTGTTACGTAGACTTATGATGAATCACACAGATTCCTCTACTTTAATGGCAATATGCAAAAGCATTGAAATATTTTTCGTATGGAATTCGTGAACATGATTAAAATCCAATATAACTTGAGCTCATGAAATTGATGAAAACTGAAATGGACGATGGATTTATTGCGATGCAAAAAAGTTGCTGTACGTGGTTTTTTGTCTCATCATTTGATAGACAATAATTGTCAATAAATTTTAATGAACTCAATCAGTCCCACAAGCTCAAATTATGTATTTAGACTGGTGGATATTTATGATGAGAAAGACTGCTCAATATTTAATAATTCACGAACACGCATACTGCCCGTCTCAAAAGAGATGGCTGCAATAAGCAAAATGTTGATCACTTTCACAATTATATGGTCCATTCTTGGCATCATTTCTAACATATATTCCACATCTGCATTCAAAAATATTAGAAAGTCGCTTTCACGGTCAGTATATTACCGACTGCTTTTGTGGATGTCGGTTGGCAATGTTATAAAATCATCTGCTTTCATCATATATGTTACCATCCGAATTTTTCATGACTTCCAATTCACTGTAAATGACAGAAGCACTTCTGTTATGTCGATTATCTATAAATTGTCTAGGAGTATTTTAATTGGGCCTGGCAATATCCCATACGTTTTGCTTGTCATCATTAATTTAACACATGTAATCATGCTACGCAATCCATATAGGACTATAGATTCGGTTGTTCTCAACTATTCGACCGCTGTCATTATCCTTGCGCAGATATTTATTGGAATATTTTCTATGATCTCCAATGGTTTAGAAAACTGTGGTGGCATTCTCCGATTTGATCATAAAAATCAAACATACTTTTCTATAGCGTCAGAAATGTGTCTCATTTTCTTTACGATTGTGGATATTGTCATTATGATATGCACAGCTTTGGTACTTAAACTGAAGCATGAAAGAAAAAAATCTGATAGATTCGTGTCAATGAGTAGAAGTGATCATACAGCCATTGGTGGAGGCATAATGAAGTTGTCAAAATACATCATTTGTCTGAATATTATATCCTTCATATTCAGTCTACCAATATTTGCGCATATTGCTTTTCGTTCTGTTATCAAATCCTACAGAGATTATCTGATTGCAATTCTATCGGTGATGTTGTTTTCATCGCTCCTGCCGCTAATACTTGTTTGTGCATATTATGGATTGGACAACAGGTTTCGGCGCAGGATGGACGAATTGCTTTTACCACTCAGTCTTATCAGTCAGCTCAAAACTTTTACAGATCACACGACAACTAGCCAGACCTTAATTGGCATCACGAAGACTCAGGCTAGCCCTGAAAAATCTGATGAAGGCAGTGCTTCAATGTCTTTTTTCAAAATTAATTTGTCAACTGAAGTATGTCATTGACACTGTATGCAATTACGTTCACAATGATTTTCGAATAATGCTTTGGATTGGCTGTATGTGTGATATACAATCAAAATGCTCGATCCACTATTTCAAAAGATTATTAAAAAAATTGAAATAACCTTAGTTTTTACGCAACCCTGTCCCCACCCGAAGGATGACGTGATGTACTCGTGGAAATCTTCATGCCCTCGCAAATCTCACCAATGAAGAGTTAACAGCTTCCTGTGAGCGGGAGGTATTTTGAGGAGTGGAGAAACTGGAACCCTGGATCTTGTACATCTCAATACCTTTTCCGATTCAATTTGTAATTTAGGGCAAACAAATTCAATGATAGTCTGTAGAACTAAAACAACCCGGTACAACATCAAGCTCACAACTTGCAACATTTAAAATTCAGATTCCTTATAGTAATTCAGAAATTAGCCCTATCGAACGGGTTTGACAGCTTAGAGGATGTAGAAAAATGGCAGAAATAGTGCTTCCATACGCACAGATGGAAGCAGTGAAAGTGGTTGTAGAGCTGCATTTCACCAGAACTAAAATGAATTTATGAAACCACCATTCAAGCACGACAGAAGCTGAGAAAATAATGATACTAGTTCTAGCTGAGAAACTGCTAGAGAGCATAACACTAATAAACATGGAAAGTGCGACAGAAATAGAGGGCGTGTCACTAATGTTATTGATGTATTAAATAATTAATGTAAATTATGTATCAAATAATAAGGGACTGTGAACGGATTTCTACATAGTCTGTAAAACATTAATCCACTTGGAAACGTTTTATATCCTCTTCATAAAGAGTTTCAAAAAATACGGTAATTACCGATCATTGTTGTTCAAGGAACAACACAAAAATGAACTTCATCTTAGTTTTAGTAATTAATCAATTCACTACTCTTCATAATCTAGCATCAAGCATGAACCTGTCTCTTGAAATGATCAAATTTACTTCACAAAGCCCTTTTCAATTACAAGAATTGAGTCGTTGTCAGCTGCGTCGAATCTTTCCAACGATTCTGTTAATTACAAAAAAGCAAAATTAATGAGAGAAATGTCAAAGCTCAACTGAATGACTTTGTAATGAATATTTCATCGCTTTAGGCCGATAATATTTCGTCAAAGAAAATTCTGTACTCTGATATTTCCAACTTTGAAAAACGTAAGATGAAAATTGGCATCAGAAGCTTCAATTATTCATCAATAACACCAAATTAGCAATCGTTTCGTGCCGTCATTTGTTTGACGATTATTCTTTCAGTGTACAACTTTCCGTGTGACATTTTCACTATCTCTTATCTGAAAGTTAGTTGAGTTTAGTGGATGTCTCGATCAAGAAGTCGAAATAGTTGAGATGAATTACAAATATCACAAGTGACGGAATAAATTATCGGCAGCTAGAGTCCGAATCTATGCCACAAAAATAAAAATCTTGTTAATTTTGAAACAGTAAGCGGTCAACATTTTAGTTTAACAATGTCTCAGCGATGAAATAGTCAGCTTGAGTACATTGGAGGTGAGAAATGCAAATGTGTGACAAAATATCGTTGATGATTCGGCATTTCTTTCAAACTAGAGCACCTAAACTGCTCTATCCACACTACACTGTAAATGCCAGGCCACGAATTCGCCAAGAAACGAAGAATTTGCTCAATATTCGCGCAACTTCGTGGCAAAAAGCTTGTCGCCACTAGCGGCCACGGAATGCCCCAACATTTCACTACTGGCGGCCACAGAATGTCCCAACTACAGAATTTGGATTGTTTAACTCTTTCAGTTTGCTGGAACTGACGACAAAATTAAAACTATTGGAACTTATTAAGTGAGCAAAAAGGAATTCCTAGCACCTTACTGCAGAGATAGGAAAAACAGTCGTGCGTCACTTGCGGATTGCTGTGAATTCCTCCAAAATGCTTCGATTGCCGCGATTCCTGCAGAGTTCAGATTTGAAGAATTCAGATCATTGCGCATAAGTTTTTCTCGTTAATGTTGCTCCGTCAGAGTCTTAGTTTATAAGTTGGCAGGCTTGAGAAATTTAGTTCACTCCATCTCTTCGTGAGATTTATCAATGAGTAACAATGAGACAGCGGTGTGTGACCGAACGAAGATCTCGATGTGTGCTGCTGTCTCAGGCTCACTGCTTATTCAGTGACAATTACTTATCTTTTAATCGACCGTGGATTGTGTGTGGTGTGTGCTATCATTATCGCATCCGTAGAGGCAACATTATAGGCTAACAAGTGAAATCCCACAGCCTTGTTAGACTGCGTAATTTGTGGTGGGCCAACGATTTCATTTACTGCAATAATTTCTAAAATATCATTTGATATTTGAATATTTAGTCTTATAGTCGCTTGAATCAGAAGGAGGACACGTGAAATTAAATATCACTTGCCGATTGCTGATCTCACACACTACCTTCTACTTTAGATTCTCATTCCTCAAATAAATTGGATGATCATTGAAGCGACTGCAATATGATTTTCTCTTTCATCTTGTAAAACAAGCATCTCGCTCCGCCTACTACCTTCTCATCCTTAGGGAATTCTTCCACAACTTTCCAGACACCTCGAAGTCGATAACCCTTCCAAATAAATGATGTTCATTTTTCGCAGAAGTGTAAGAGAATATATTTCCGAAGTTAGAAATTATTTCACTATCCACATGAAGATAATGCCAAGACGAAAGGATGGTTATTGATGAAAAATGAGAAAGTACAGCATGTCTTCTGATTCGTGCTTGCGAAATCTCAAGAGGACGATCCCAATTTTGCACAATTTTGGAAACACTAACAGAATAACTTCTGCTTAGAGTTGAATAACAATTTGACTCTGTAGTAATGACGCAACAAGTACATCACAACTCGTAAGATAATATACATGCACGTATATTTCAAACTGATGTTTCTAAAGTCTATTGCCATCTGAGAAGCTTTCATGTCTTTTGTATATTCAGACGAAATCATTTCGGTAACAAGACTTTTGACTGCAACAGCTATTAAATGTAATTCGTAAGCGAAAAACTCCTATCTTCATTAGCCTCGCTTGTTCTCTTTGGTGAAATACAGCAAGTGATGTGATATGGTGATACAATCGCTTCTAGCAGTAAATACATATCTACAGTTCTATGACGCAATGAAACGAGCGGCGGGCTCAGTGATGCAATCGCGAACATTTTAAAGTGTAGATATAGTGCATACTAAAGCGAATAAATCATGATTACATTTTCATATCACATTACTTGTTGCATTTCATTCAAGAGAGCAAGCGAGACTAATGAAAATATGACGTTTTTAGTTCTTGAATATATGTTGTTTAATGCACCTTCGACGAAATTATTCCCTATGTGTGGATACAGACACGAAAATTTAAGGTTGAAATTATTCGGTAAACGATCGGCCTCAATTGATATATGCAAGTGATGGTTGCGGTTGCCGTTATAATATTAATTGTATTGTGGCGGTTTATATTCGATTATCATACCAATTCGTGGCTGTAAACTATTGGTTAAGATGAAAATAGGGCGCTAAATGACCAGCCACAGAATTTTAATGCGGTAATTGGGCAGTTAATGACCCATCCTTATCATGAGATAATATATTCTGAAAATAAAATGAGCTCCTTTGCCGACCGCGTCTTACGGCCACGGGAAGACTTTTTCGTATCTCCCCTTTTCTCCTAATTTGTGGATTGATTCAAACAATTCGTGTACGAATTGAAGTACATAAGTCATCTAATCGATTCAGACGGTTAAAATAGTTTATGTCTCGAAGATTTCAAGATATCTTCAATATGTTTTAAGACATCTTACTATGGTATTGAAGGTCATCGTTGAAGTAGAACATCAAGAGTATGTTTAGTTTTGAGGACCACATGTCATACAGGAAATTATAAATCATTGCGACAGCTCTGTATAGCCTGGGGTCCTAGGTTTGAGTTCCACCAACCGTACATCTTTCACATGACTTGAATTGCGATACAAGTCTTCTTAATATGACGAGTCACAATTATGAAGAAATATTTTTCACTGATTATAATTGCTATGACACTGATGTCCGATGTTGATGGCTTAATCCTGCCTGTTGACATCGATCGCACGTCAGCGGTCGTAACTCAGTTGATAGAGCGTAAATCTAGTCAACCTGGGGTCGTAGGTTCGAGTCCTGTCTGCCGCACATGTTTTGCATGGCAATTTGATCCATAATTTATCTCATTTCATTCAATGCCAATCAAAAGATCTTGTCAACGATTTGGAATAATTCTAAAGCTCCCTTTACGCAGGACGCGGCGTCTCTTGATGTATCCTCACGAGAACATTAGTTTTCAATCAGAAACTTGAAGAATTAAGTTAACTTAAGAATATTGCTGCTAACATCAAGACGCGTGTCCATGCAATTGGGCCGAACTTGCACCTTTCCCGATGTGAATGAATTTAAGCTTTCGGTTGGGTCTAGCGTGAAGCAAAAGTCAAACATGTTAAGTCTTCATGTCAGATCGAAAATCTTGAGTTAACTGATTGAAGAAATTTCAGAGAGTTCGATAGGCTATGAAAAATGCCCTCAGTAGAGAGATGGCTACATATCTTTCCCTGTTTGTTTTCTAAAAGAAGCACATCTGAACATTGAACAATTAATCATTGATACACAGTACAGGGACATCGTATGTCCGTCACTATAAAACTACAGGCATGAGTATTTGCAGATGTTGCAAAATATAGACAGGTATGAAAATTATGACATGTATAATTATATTATAATTATTGTATTATAAAGATATAGAAATTTAAAATATAAAATGCAAAGATAAGTTTGATTAGAACTCCAATGATTGTCCAATTCAACAAGAAGAATTTCTCAATTAGATACACTTAATTGCACTGCAATTATTTCATACACCTGTCAGAATTCATTTGCAGAATTCAATGACTCCATAGCAATTATTCAAATGATTTTTCGATTTCAAAACTGCATAAACTTTTGCATAATGATTCTTGTGATTGATAAATCTCCTTTTCACTCTTCAGAATGCCGGAACTGCGTGCGTTAGGGACAAAGATTGGTTATGATAAAATGATACCACTTTATTCTGAGGAAAAATTTTATTTTTGAAAAATGATATAAAATGATATCATCAACAATTTTTGTTCCATTATATTTTCTAATCATAGATTCTTCGCATTTTGTATTGAAGCAAATTAGTCTCTTTCGTTTGTTCTACCCATGTCCTTCCTCACTGGTTGATTCAGGTAGAGAAAAGCAGCAGGCTATTGTATGTCAGTCTGTCTATCCCACAGATTGTCAAATAGTGAGGGACCACAGGTGTGCTAAGAAACAGATGTGACTCACACATTGAAATTTGATAATACAAGTACGGTCAAAGCTCGACATTTTGGAATGGATAATTAAGATTCTGTTAATAAAGACCGAGTAAATACGAGTAATACGAGTAATACGAGTAAATACGAGTACGGTCAAAGCTCGGCATTTTGGACTTGGATAATTAAGATTCTGGTTAATAAAGACCATGTACAGTGTACATCTCACATATTGCTGGTTACTTGAGACTTCCAGGCTGTGATTGAACATTGAACTCAATAATAACTGTCTTGATGTTTTTGAAGTCTTGACTGTAATGTAAATATTCTCAGCCCCTTTTTTCGTCCTTCAAATACTGTTGGTCTAACCAACTGCATATTGTAGGCATGTTTGTAATTCGAATGTATAAAGCTTGAATCAAAGCTTGCGATGTCTAATGTATAGGCCCTATGCCCTACCTAAAGTTTGATATGCAAGAAGCCTTGTATGACTAAACTGTTTTCTTCGGTCCTCCATTACTTGGAATATATCGATGCTGCATGCAATCTAATTTTAATTTCATTGCTAAGAGCAGTAAAAGTAGCATGGTAGCAGTGTAAATCGAAAAATTCGCATCGTATGACTAGATCTATTTACGGTGTATGCTTACGTATATTTCACTGAAAATGGCATATCTTCATTATAAAATATTAAATGATACAGAATGATATCATCATTTTAAAAATGAAATGATATCATTATAAAATATTTTCCAGTGTGATGATATCACATCTCTTTGCACTTTATTCCGTGCTTTGACAATGCAGCTCCTGTGGGTGAATCAGACATTGAGATATCAGAGTGGTTCCTCGCATTTGTGCCAAAAATTCAATTTCCATCAAGATACTGCAATTCTCTACACTTTGATCAGTGCATTTAAAAAGCGATTCTTGCATAAACAATCTGTGTATTGAATGTATTGAGATATCAATGCAGTTCCTCGCACTAGTGCCAAGAACTCTATATCATGCAGGAAATATAATACCGCATAGCTTAGCGTGCTTTCACTTGTAATTCAACTCACTGTTTTCGCGTCTCGTGATTCAAATAAAATAGACAGTTCGTTCAATTATGGTGATAGTACTGAAAGCTACCGTATGCAGGAAGTACAGGTATAATGAGCAAAAGTATGAGTGTTTTATTTACCTTCAATAGAAGAAATAACAATGAACAACAGAGATAGCGGTTACGACAAAACGGTAGACAGCAAAATTTGAATAATAAATTATTGAGTCGGGTTCCCGTTTACATAAAAGGAAAAGTAAGGAGTCAATATTATCAGATAAGCAAGTACATGCATAGTTTTCTGAAATTGTGCATTTTGTCGATGAATGACTGGCAACAATAGAGTCAAACCCAAATGTGATGATTCGGCCTAAAAGGCTATCTCTCTCTACTTTATTTCCCTTTAAAATCATAAAAATATTCTCCTTGAATCTTTCCAATCGGAGTCTCAGAAAGAAAGAGTCTTCAGAGCGGCTTTATTTCCAGTATGATATTGCAGTTATTTGTATTTTTATTAGTGCATTTAAAAAGTTGTTCTTGCACTGGCAATCTACGTATTGAATGCATTGAGATATAATTGCAGTTCTTCACACTAGTGCAAGAACTCAATATCGTGCAGGAAATATAATACCGCATAGCCTATCGTCTTTCCATCTGTAATTGAAATCACTGTCTACGTTACTCAAAACCACAGAATTAGATTCATCTGCGCGCGCTTCGGAAAGAAATAATCATATCTAACTTTAATATCGAAATGGCACATCACAGAAATAGACAACTTGCTCCTTCTCGAATCGATAATTCGCGTATTGCTTGCTATTGGAAATGGCAAACAATAAGCTGTCAGCAGAGGACACCAGAGCCAGTGAGAGATGCGTGCTTGCTGTGACATCACTTCGCACACACCAAAACACACATTCGATTCAGTGGATGCACTATGCAGTGAGAAATGTCGAGGAGAGGATGTAAACACATCAAGTGAACTAATTTTCGTACGCTTGCTACTTTCTTTAATAATGATCGGAAGGGCGAACATTATCGAGAAAACTTGTGATCGATGATCTGAATGCTTCGAATCTGAAGGAATTTGGAAATCGAGACACTTTGCTGGAACTCACATTAATCCGTAAGCGACGCACGACTTTTTTCCTATCTTCCTAAGGTATTATGAATTCCTTTTTGCGCACATAGTAAGTTCCGCGATGTGCCGTTGATTTCGTATTAATCGCACTTCTGCCAAACCGAAGCAGATAAACAAAATATTTAATTCTGTGCTTAAAACACTTCGCGTCTCGTGTTTCAAATAACATAAACAGTTCGCTCAGCTATGGTGGAAGCATTGCAAACTATGCGGTAATAAACTTTTATTTGGAAATACTACATAGTACTAATGCTACTGTAGTAGTGAGTTGTTCTGGTTCTCTGATGCTAAGTACTTTCCTCGTGATATGATGGTGAGCATACTTCCCTTGTCCCATTATTCGATTACAGAAGTAGCTGTCACTTTTTGTGATCCTGTTCCAATCAGCTTTCGATTTTTGGAGGGTGTGTAGATTGTACTTTAAGATTGGTTGCAAAGAAGTCGAGTATACCTTGCTTTGTAAGTGTGGATGAAGTCCACCTTCATACATTCCATATTGGCTTAGACTGAAGAAAGCACGCTTGAATTTGGCCAATTTGAGCTATATGAGTCTCACTTTCGCCATATTCCGAGTGAACAACTCCTAGAAATTTGAAATTTTGCATTCTTTGTAAATTATAGTTTCCAAGCGAAAAGCTGTGATTGTCAGGAGCATTACTTGTTAAGATCACTGTTCTCAATGGGTTGAATTTAATCCGGCAGCAGTCAGTGTACCCTTTAGCAATTGTTAGTTGCTTGTTCATGCAAAGATGAAGCACTCACAAGATTTATATCATCAGCATGAGCAAATGGTGCAAATGAGATGCCTTGAAATTTTAAGGCATAAACAAAGGTCTGTATTTCATTCAATATGTCGTTATTGAAGATGGAGAATAAGAATGTGGATAGGACACTTCCCTGTCTGACTCCACGCTACACATTGATTGGCTTTGACGGCTCTTCTTTCAAGGAAATCATAATCGTTCGTGTATTGTATTTTCAATAGTAACCATGTTGGAAGGTGAATATTTGGTGCATCCATATCATTGCAATTATTAGGATTATTCCAAGTCCACACTTTATACTGCATTATGATGCATGCATGATATTGTAAGGCTTTCTATGTCCACAGGTCAATAAGTTCCACGAAGCCGGTAATTATTTTCCTGGATGAAAATTATATCAATGAGAAGCCCTCGAGAAGCCAGTATTTAACCAGGCGAATCCGGTCTGGCGTGATAGTGATTATTTATATACATACACATATATATACACATATATATATATATATATATATATATATATATATATATATATATATATATATACAGGTGAACGAAGTAAATTAAGTACTCTTCGTTCACCTGATGAAGTCGTAGACGAAAATTCGTGAATAAACAATCTTGAGACTACGTTGATTTTTTAATTCATCTTTATATATATATATATATTAATAATAAAATTCGCCATTGGCCGATCAGTTCAAAATAATTAAGGTAGACAAGGCCAATAAAAAAGATGTTATTTCTGATGATATTTCGATTGACTCTTTATCAAATCGTTTTTTTCTTTATTTTTTTCCATCTGATTTGATAAAGAGTCAATCGAAATATCATCAGAAATAACATCTTTTTTTATTGGCCTTTTCCTACTTTAATTATTTTGATGTATACTGTATATGTATATATATATATATATATATATGTTGTGGATTCAATAATTAATGGCTGTCGGAAGCGACCAACAATAGTGAAGTCTTCAGTCTTGGCGCTATGCTCGTACATAGACATCTCTGTAACACAGGGATATCCACGCAAATGCTCACTGATGCGAGCATTGAGGTGTCTCTTAGTGGCACCGACGTACCGCATAGAACAGCGGTCACAACTATATTGATAAGAAATATTCGATTTGACGCCACAAGAGATAAGATCTTTGTTATGAAAGAATTCCTTTAATTTAGAAGTTCTAGGGTTTAGCAACTATCATTTCAGAATTCTGAAGGCAGCAGATTAATTTCTCAATTTTAGACTGTTGCTCTTTTGAGCCTTCCTGAATGAACGGATTGGACCAATAGACTTTAATTTTTTTCTTCTTTTTCAGATTTGCATGCATTTCGAATACCCTGTTCAACTTTCTTTTTTGATACGATCAATCAGGTCGTCCGTAAAACCATTCAACTTGAAGATGCTGCGAAAACGAGAAGCAGCCTTTTTAATACTAATGACTCTCTGAGCAAATTCTTAATGATCTATAGAACAAAGAGCGAATGGTTGCTGTCTTGTAACTGATTGGTGCATATGCACCAGAAGGAGTATAGATTACCGTCTTTTATATGAAAGTCAATTGTAGGTTTGCTATTTCTGAGAGTGAATTTGGCATCAAGAAAAGTGAGACTTTTCGACAATTTCTTCACAAGTGAACTGAATGTTTTGATCCAATTTATTTACGCAGATCAAGAAACCTTTAGCCTCTTGGTCGCTTATATGAAAGATCATAAAACAACCATCGACATAGTGAAGATAGTAGATTGGCAATCTGCCTTCCTACTTATTAAAATTGCTCTCAATTATATCGAGGACAAAAGCAGCCATTGTGGGCCCCAAAGGAGACCCCATTGCCATCCCTTCAAATTCATAAAACAGAAACAAATTGAAAACTGAAGGTGACAAAGGCACTACTGCAGTTTAGTGCACCCTCTATGAAAGAGACGGAAACGCGCCTACTGCAGTTTAGTGCACCCTAAAACAACGGCGCATTCTCCCGCAAACGATGACTACGCACCTTACACCGAAGCGCGCTCGGTGTAATGTGCGAAGACGAATACACACGAAGACACAAAGACACTCATTTATAACTATAGGGAAGAACGAACGGCATTCATTCTGTTGATTAAATCATGTTGTTCTCACATGCATTTTAGGGTGCACTAAACTGCAGTAGTGCCGGTGACAAATTTGAAAATTAAAGGATTTCAATCATAACAAAGATCCTGTTCCTTGTGGCGTCAAATCGAATATTTCTTATCAATATAGTTGTGACCGCTGTTCTATGCGGTACGTCGGTGCCACTAAGAGACACCTCAATGCTCGCATCAGTGAGCATTTGCGTGGATATCCCTGTGTTACAGAGATGTCTATGTACGAGCATAGCGCCAAGACTGAAAACTTCACTATTGTTGGTCGCTTCAGACAACCATTAATTATTGAATCCATAATGATAAAGGAAAACAATAATCTATTATAGAATGAGCGGAACTTGTATCATCAATGGCGAAAAGTGGGACCATACAATGACCTTGACTCGTTTGTGAACACATCTAAATTTGTATATAATGTGAATTTCATGCGATTTTATAACTTGCAACCGCTGAGGATGATTCAATACAACTGAATCGAAACTAGTCCAGAGCCAGTGTTTTTTTTCTTTTTACATTCATGAAGAGACTGGGTACACCTTGCTGCAATATATATTGATATACAGGTGAACCTTGTTTGTTCTTGCTACTCATGTTACACGAAACGCAAATTTCTCCGTTCATCTATTAGGTTCACCAAAGCGTTGAAAATTTGATCTGCTTTCAATTCACCAACTGTGTTTTTCCGGATAGGCGCTTTTTAAAATCCGCAAACTCACTGATATACATGTGTATATAATTAACGGGCAACCTAAATAATCTAGTATCGAAACCCACTAGTGAATAAATCCTGAATAAGTCCTGAATATAATCCTGTATGAACCAAAACTTATGATTTGAATGTGCACAGTTAATCCGTCACAAAATTCAACTTGCACCAATTTCGAGGAATTCAATTAGCGTTCAACAATCTGTGCGAAACTTCGCAGTTTGCTTTTTATCATGCACAAGGTTTAATCACGCATCTCAGATAAAGAGCTTCAATAAACATCATTTAGAGTTGGAGTTCTCTAATTGAGAGGATGTCATCTGCTCCAGTTGGCTACTTTCATTCACTCCAAAAGACTGTTGACTTGAAAATCGCTGAATCTCTTTGACCACAGAACATAATTTCACCATAAAGCAATGAGACACGTTATCCCCTGGCAATTGAAATTACCCAGCCTGATCATGTTAAATTACCCTCTGCCTTTCAATATGTCACCCACAAATTAGCATGTGACTGTTCATTCATCTCAAGCTGAAGATTTCTTCAACTCAAAAATTCTATATGTATGTTCATCCATGTTGAACTCCTCTTAGAAAAAAATTCAATTTTTATGTGGAAACCATTCATTATGAGTTAAAAGGGATTACAACAAGAAACTTCGAAAAAAACGGAGCAGTTTCGGCCAGTCTGTACACTGAAAATCAGAAAGCATCTAAGTATGAATCTGATTACCGAACTTAAATTCACAGAAGAACTAAAATGCTTGTTGAGTGCAAATATGATGAAGCGTCAATATCAATAAATGACGCGAGACGAGGCCAAATTCAGTGAGACAGTATACAGCTGGTAATGACAGCGCGCGCTTTCTGAATAAGTCGTTTATTATTCCAATTGAGAGTGCATTGTCGCCGATGTGATGAATAATGACTGTGAGAAGGACGGCGTCAATCGGTTAATCAACACACTTGTCCATAAGTCCTGCACCGAAATCGTCACTCGGGTTGCTTCTGTCTCAGGTAGCGAGTGCCAACAACTGGTAATGACGATTTGCTGTGATCCTGCAAACCAACCTGTGACATTTTATCGATATCCTCTTAATGAGTCCAAGATATCAACCTAGATTAAAAGCATCCTCACCGAAAGTGCTTTGAGTCTTGCCAACGTCTATCATTTTCTCTGACTACTTTGAGTCCTGCCAACGTTTGCCATCCTCTACGACTGTAAATTGAGTCTTGCCAACGTTTTCCATTCTCTCTGACAGTGCTTTTAATCTTGTCAACGTTTACCCACTTCACCGATACCGCTTTGATTCCTGTGCATATTTTATTAATCCAAATGCATTTATGTTTAATTGCCAAAACAGTTCTTTGATGGATGTGCGTATGTGATATAGCGGGTTAGATATCGCGCATGTAATTTTTCGATACGGTGGAGGTGCTTGTACTATGCAACACATTTAATGAGCACAAAAATTAGCACGAATTAAGTACCGTGCTTTCGAACCCAAATATATTTTTGAACTCAAAGAATACTAGATTCTGGGACTCAATTCTTAGTCGTAGTTGGTACTCAGTTTCAGTGTTCATTTGGGACTTTATGACTGACCGTGTATTATTCAATTCCCACCACATGTGAAATTCACGTATTGTGTTTCGTCCTTTCTTTCTAAAAAGAACTAAGAGTGTCTAATTTCTTTGAGTCTCAATGCTTGGCACTTTGAACTGTAGGTGCTTCCTCTAAATTCCTCCAAAGTAGCGCCTTTTGCTTGTGATTGGCCTATTTAGCCACGGAGGCACTGGCATCACAGGAATGGCACTTCACACAATTTCGTCTGGTGCATTACATGTGGCCTGGAATCACACAATCATCCGCAGCAGAGATTTCACGCGTTTTAATAAAAGTAAAGTATAGTCTTTGTGAAGCATATTTTTCACATTTTGCCAATGGTGGGCGCTGCGGTAAGTAAAGCGATAATATCGCTTCAGTCGAAAATTTATTGCTTTAAAATTTCCCTCGATAAATCCTGCAATGAATTTAGTGATAAAGAAAGCAGAAAAACCGTTTTTTAGTATCATTTTACAACTAGTTTTGTTTTCCATTTTATGTGATTCGGTAGACGGAATCGGTGAGTGAGGAGTTTAATTATCTTCAATTGAAATGATCTCGAAGAGTGTATTGAACTGTTATTCACCTATTTCATTGTCTGAACAACGTCAGTACAAGTGCCATCAAATGGCCAGTTAATGGTCAGATGATGCATTTATACCGTTATTCTGTATTCAGTGCAGCCGGGGAATGTCCTGAGGCCAAAGAGGGCCTGCCTCAGTAAACAACATTTTGAAAACCTTGTTTTTTTTGAAAGGGAACCTTCACCTCCTCAACCAGAGGTTCAAGGTGCCAAGGTGGATGAGGATGATGATGCATTACATGTGCCTTAAATTGTTGTATTTGTGTTTTTGATGTTGCGCTGTGACAGCTTTGTTGATTTGTACCTATGTTGTCATAAAGTAATAATGTTAATTTCGGGTCTTTCGGTGTTATTGTTTTATTCAATATTACATGTGCATGTATATGGTGTTTTAAGTGTAAGAAAGAGGTTTTTAATACATAAAGGTAGTAAAAATGGAGAACCATATTTTCGGATTTATCGCAGGATTTGTCGTTATCGCATTATTTTGGAGGTCCAAATTTATCGCATTATCGGACTTAGCGGAAAATTTATCGTTTTATCGTTATCGCTTTATCGAAAAATTTATCGCTGCCCACCACTGCATTTTGCACATGTTTATATGGGCCCAACCTCGCAATTCAACTAAAAATCTCAAAAGGTTTAGCTCTGTTGTAAGTCATACTTTGCAATTCTACAGTATATCGTATGCATCAGGGCTGGAACTGCCCGAGTATTTGGAGGCCACGGCCGGGCCGGTGGCGTCATCTAACACCGCCGGTCGGCGGCTGGCTTATTAAAAACCGGCCGGTCGGGGATGCGAGAGTGGCTGGCTTTGATCGTCAATGCCAGCACAAGCAAACTGATAACAGATAATCAAAATAATGACCTAAACGGGCATGATGTTAGAATAACATTGATGCAATAATAATAATATATGCGTAGGCCTATATCTAGATCCCGCCTCCACAAGAAAGCTTTAAGCGGTCAATAAATGATTGGTTCCAGTATAATAAAAGTTTTTCTATCGAAGTACGTTTCAGTGATTTAAGACGTCAATTGAGAACTTTTCCACTACAGTTTAAATTCAAATCTTTTGACGTATAAGAGTAGTCTGGAACAATAAGCTCCCCAATGTCATCAATTTTTCATTTCAGTGAGCGTCCGAAGTCCGAACGGGGTGTTGCTGTACCTGTACAACGTGCATATAAATTCATCGCGTGCCGTTAACTCATCAAACAATTATCCACGATCCACTGTCACATGTTGCGGTTCTAGGAGGCCCTAGGTTTAATTGAATTTCATTACTCATTGCATCTCTAAGTTCCACCTGTTATATAAACTAGTGAACTATAGTGAAATTATTCAAGATCTGGAATAGGCCTAATTTCACGATGCATAGGCTGAGGAATGTACAATGCTTACAAAATTTATACAGGCTAGAATCTAAGATTCTGGAAACTTGATCATTGATAAGATAGGGTTTGAACTGCATGTATAAGTTGCCGGTAATCATCTATTTTGCTGTTGAAAGAGCAGTTCGCAATATTTGTCACAAAACACATGTATGCATGCTTTCAAATTATAATACATTCACATGCTCTTAATGTTGCAATGATTGACTAAGCAATTTCTTCTACACTAAATGTCGCCAACATTCGACATGGGTCTAAATAAATTATGGGCTTAGTGAGTAGCCGGCCTGCCGTGCCGGGGGACGGCTCCAACCCTGTTATACACTATCTTACAAACGGCTGTCTGGATCCGCGTTCTGAGACACAGAACACATTTTGAAAACTTTCCACGTGTCTGGATCAACATAAATCACAGAACAGGATACCTCAATGAATATAAATCAATACACTATTTTGTGTCCGCAGACGTGTCTTGCTTGTGTTTCAAAATTCAACATGCATACAGATTCACAAGTGATGATGGAGATAGGAGTGGTCAAGCGTGATGAATATCAAAGTAGCATTTTGATGGATTTACTGTTTAATAAGTTGGTTCAATTAAAAAGGGAATAGAGCAGCAAGTTCACTCTTAAAGACATCAGCATGCGCAATAAATTATGAAATAATGCAATAAATAATCATGAAGGCTCTGATAACATTGATGAAATTGAATCATAGCAACACAGATATAATGGACCGTCATTTAATTCCATGCTTCAAAGAGAAATTGCTGCAAAATCAAGAGCAGTTTTTTACTCTGCCAACAATAATCAAAGGAGGCTGGAATTTGCTAAACTAAATCACTCTGGTTTTATTTTTCATTGCGAGCATGCTGGGTATAAAGGATATTATTGTCATTGTTCTTCTTCGCGGATTGTAAAAATTGGAGTTGTAGAACAAATTGCGTTCCTCACAACAAAGAAAATTTGTCATCCACTTGCAACTCTAATCGATGAAGAAATGAAAAGGAATACTCCACTTCAAAGTGATTCCTATCTTATCCGACAAAACTATCGTTGCAAAAAGATTCAGAAGATCATCAACACAATTAATGATTTTATTGTCTCATACTGGAAAGTGAAAATTCACCTCATAAAAAACATCACGCAGAACGAAATGAATATAGAGGCAAGGATCAAACGATGTCTGATCTGAATGAGAGTATTATGCGAAAAATTTGTTTACAACAATAAGTGGGAAGGTTAACTATTGGAATAAAAATGTGATAACTATCTCAATCACGAATATTATTTTGAATGTTCACGAATCAACACAACAACTGTGATCTTTCACATAGACATAGTTCGCTCATTCAGAGCGGGCTGGTGTATAAGAGAAATTCACTCTGATCGCAGCATAGCCGAGTGAACTAATTGGGGCACAAATGAACATTGAAAAGTGAATTATTCGTGACCAGTTGTCTATTCAATCAAACGACCAGATTTCTAGGTGAAAATGCTTTTGAAATTTATACCAAAATTGTACTTGAATCAATAACTTGGCTATTTCAAATCTGAAGCTTCACCTAATGAGCTTACTTATGAATAAGCTTATCTGACAAACGAGTAGGGCCAGAGTCCAGAAATCGCTGACTCTAAAGGTTATTTCTTCAATACTTAAATCAGACATAAATTAAAATTGTAACCTGAATTTTGCATTGAAGAATTTCTGATATTTTCTGATTTCTGATATTTCTGATCATCTTGACCTTTCAAAAAAAGATTAGAAAAATTAGAGAATATACATTCTAGGACCTGCATTAGAGAACGCAGTGGTATATGATGTCTTCAAACAGATCACTGCAAAATGAGAATAATTGTATAAAAAGCATTGCATTTAAGTAGCGATCAACAGAGTATATAAATCAACACCGCCCTTTTTTACTCCAATGCGGAAGGGAGTTTGGAGGCAGATGCAACTGTTGCAAGAGCCGCCTCCAGAGCCTTGCTTTAGTCAAATTATTGAATTTATTTACAAACGTGTTTTCTTTAAAGGAACACCAATGTTCAATCTATACTATAAATTCATTTTCGGATAAAATGAATAAAATTTTCGGATAAAACACCAATGTTCAATCTATACTATAAATTCATTTTCGGATAAAATAAAATGGATTACATTGAGAGCATCAATTTATAGCTTAATCTTCTCAGGGCAACAAAAATGTTTTATGGAATGAATAGAAAAGCAATTTTGGAAGACAAAAAGTTTATTGATAGTCGATTTGTATGCAGCAAAGGCAATGAAATGAAGACAATGTTTTCAACTGCCATATTATGAAAATGCATACGCTTTATGGCGAAAAATGTATAAATTGCATGTTTCACTAATGTTATTCTTCAAAAGGTTCTCTGGCAAAATTTGGCTGAATAGGCTCTCATACAATAACTTTGATCCCAACTTATTTAGATTTTTTGTGGGATGTCGCTCCCTCTCCAGAATTATGAACACCCAGTGCGTCTTCGTGTCATATTTGACCACAGGCTGACGTCATAGTAGATCATAGTATGAAGAGAGAGAGATAGGGAAAGAGAGAATGCACTTATTCACGGGATAACACTGCGGAAACAGCACTCACAAACATAATAGTACCGTATGTACACCTTTGTAAAGAATGAAAAATATAATGCGGCATAATCAATCAGGCCATTATTCTCCTTGGTCATTCGCTGGCCAGAAATTCGCTTGCTTTATGGAATTTGCCATTGCTGTTCAGGCTTACTCTGATTTATGACTTCACGCTCTGTTGCTCGGTGGAATTTTATTCCAATTCCATGTGATGGGCGCTAACCTTGAACTACTACACTTCACCGCCTTCGCTTTGAGATGCTCTTCAGCGGAGTATGAGTTGTATGCTCTGCAATCTGCATGGAAAAATCAACACACGCCAAAGAAATAGACCCAAGTCTGAACTAGCCAATGTATATATGCTTGTAACTGACTGCCTGCACGACCAACACTCTCCAAGAACTCAAAAACTGTCATTCACCGAAGAAAAGGGGAACGGAGGCAGTGAGAGATAATGTGCAAAAAACTTGCATTGAAATACATCAATCTTCAATGTGATTGCAGGATTTTAGAATAAATGATTTTACAGATTACATCATAATCATAATCAAATTGTTTGCAAGTCCCATTTTATCAATCAACAAGTTCATGCGGTCGTGTTAGTTTCTACAGGCAGATCAGCTTGCCTTGTTATGTCATTGCTCTTCTATTGTAAGTAAATTCGATGTCTTGTCGTTGACCTTAAAATCGGCTTTCAATATTGTCGAATTCCGATTAAATATTGACTGTCTGGAAACTCAATAGGGAACTATAACCTCATGAAATGGCTTGTCGTTCAGTCTTCCATTCGCTTGCAAGTGATTGAGCTTCAATTTCTTGTTCATGAAAGTTTCTAGAAAATCTGAATGGAAAGTCCAGAAACGATGTAGAATTAACATAACGATCATCTAGAAATTATATAAAATGTTTACTAGCATTAAGAATTACAGAACTCGTGAAATATCTTCAAGTTCTGCGATTTCTGAGTAAACATGTCTTCTAAATATTGTCTTCTGAGTATGTGTTTCCCAGTAAAATAGTAGCATATTCACATTAATTGTGACTATGTACATCAGTGGTTCTCGAGGTGGACCACAGGCTTTCGAAAGTAGACCTCAAGGATGTGCACTTGATAAGTGAGGGTAAAAGCGAATGTCAGTCTTTGAAATGAGAAGATTGTTTATTCAACATGTTATCAAAACGCGAAGTCGGTTGCTTCGACTGAATTTGAACCAGTATTGGATTTGGACAATGATAAACTGACAAAAATGCACTAGAACAATGGAGCAATTGATGCTCAAATACTTTGGTGCATTTGTCTTTGCAGTTTTAATTTTTCTGTATTCATATTGAAATGTTATTTCTAAGAAAGAACACACTTTTTCGCTACTTTGCTTTCTTTTTTATGAAAATTTATTTTTCAAATTTGGTTACGTGGCATATTTCTGTGTGTACTGTGACAAAGAGGTACAAATAGATAATTACACATAATTGTGCTATACAATCATTATTGTTCGTAGTGATTTGTTTTTCTTTTGTAATCACTGTCTGTACAGCTTGCATCTTCAGGTTACGAAATACCATGCTTATCTGGAATAAGCTGACTTGATTCACTCATTTTTGAATTTCTAAACAGGCCCGACAGAAATAACTTTGATAAGAAGCCACAAACTCTTGATTAAAGAGAAATATAGAGTCACAGGCTATTGAACGATGAACATGGTTTTCAAAATGGATTATAATTAAATCCTTGAGAATCAGAAAGCAACTCCATTATTGCCAATTATATTATTTACCAATCCAAAGAGGTACACGCCTACGTTGTAGAAGTACTGATGATAATAATATTATCTGAACTTTCAAAGTCAATCACATACAAGTAAATTGACAACAGAGAATATATGGGGCTCCGCAAAAAAAACTTCGCTTTTCATATGAAAACAGATTACATTGTAATTTAAGACAAGTCATGATATTGTAATTGTTGCAACTATACAACACAGTGACAAAGTGACTATTGAACATAATTTCCATTTGCATCAACGATTCTTTGCAAATGAAGAAGTAAATTTTCAAGTTCTTTAAGAAGCTTGCTGCTCATGATGGCATCCATGTATTGACGAAAATTGTGGTGAATTTCATGTGAATTTTCAAAGTCATGTCCCCTTCTGAACACTTCATAATTTCTAAATAAGAATCTGTCCATCAAGTTTGTGTCTGGTGAGTATGGAGGCTGCTTCAGCAGAGACATGTGTTGGGCCTCAAACCATTCAGTAACACAACGAGCAACATGAGGCCGAGCGTTGTCGTGTTGAACAACCATCTCCCACCTAGGCAACACACTTTCAAACTCAGATGCCATGTTTTCTAAGAAATCAATGTATCGTTGAGAGTTAATTGATGCTCCATCATGCAATAACTCAAGTTAATGCATTGATTTGCAGTAATTTGATGCCAGTATGATCAGCACTTTGCGATCGGAAATTGTCCTCCTCGCAACAGCAGGTCTATCTCCCGCACTATCAACCCAGGCTCGGTTGTTCTCTTTAGCTGGAATATCCTTGAAGTATACCCACTTTTCGTCTATACCAATAACATTTTCTCTGGATCTTCTTGAATATCTTTCAATCATAGTTTGGCAATACTCAATTCTTGTTTCTTTATTTTGTTGAGTTAGTTCATGTGGTATCCATTTACAACATACAGACTTCTTATGCAAATCTCTGATAAAAATTCGGTTCACAGCATCACAGTCAATTCCCGTAATTCGGCTCAAATCACTGCATGATAAGCGATTATTTTCTTCAATTTTCTCACGAATTAGTTCTACGTTTTCGGTAGAAGTGCTCGTACGTAGTCTTCCAGACCCTGATTTTCTCTTAAATGAATAGCTTTTTCTTTCGGAAAATTCGCTGGCAACTTGTTGTATCCGACGAGTGCTTACAACATTTTCTTCTCCCCAACGCTGAACTGGTAACGTACGCATTTGTGCACACGAAATCCATTTGCTTGCAAGGTGTCAATGAAAAAGTACAAATGATCCGGCTTGAAATCTGCTGTAGCCATGAGATCGAGGTGTAGAGAGACCAATTTGATTAATGATGAAAATGAAATTGAATAGATAGATGTAAAACAAAGCTTGCTATGCTATACTAGGTAGCAACAGAAGCTATGTTATAGTAATCCATGCTATAATATTGCTATAATTATGCCCTCTAGGACAGAATGGACAACAAATAAGGCATGACATACAACCAGAAAAACAGGTCAGTACAAATGCGAAGTTTTTTTTTGCGGAGCCCGATAGTTGCCCAAACGAATATAACAATGGTACAATAAGACGAACAGTATGATTCACTAAAGTGACGCAACTTGAGTTGTATTGCATGCTCAAATGAACCTTATTCATCTTTATGTGCTCAATAGTAACATCTCAGTATACATTCAACCAGTTTGGCCTCGCAAGTAGCAATCAGGAAGTTGTCCCCGGGTGCCGGAATTTTGGTCAAAAGAGTCGACTAAATATTCATTTCAACTTTTGCCTTCATTTTTCAAATAGGCTACCCCTGCATGTCTTCAGTACTTCGTCTTTCCCTGTTTTTACAAACCTAAATATAGCTCATGAGAATAAGCAGCTATCGTTACAGCAAAAAAGATCCGATTTATTTGTGATATACAAATGCGTTATAGGCTCGCGGTATTTAAAGAATCACTATACATTAAATGTTTGAAAATTCACCTTACTGCTCAACAGTAATCATTTAACGTACAGATAGTACATATGTGCTACAGTATGCGACCATTTCATCAATAAGTAGCTTTTTAGGCGCTTATTCTTAAGGCGCTTGCACATAACTAGCGTAATTGATATGTCCATTAAGGATGACAAAGTGCGCAAAGCGATTCATTTTGCCACACGGACCCAGATTCAAAAATCATCCAGACAGGGTCTATTGTTTTGGAATTGATGCGGGCCCGAGCTGAAGGTATGATTGAGAGTCCGGCAACTTATAGGGTTGTAGAGGCGTAGCGAGAGCATTGCACAATACGGTATATAGTCGGGGCTAAAAGTCTGAATACACCCTCGATCTTTTAGTTTTGAGAGAAAAAAATCGCAATTTCTTTATCCAGCTGTGTATCCAGTTTACAGTAACAGGCACTGCAAGTATGAACTCAAGAAGCTACGAGGGAGGATTGTTAAAAATTGTGCCATTCCATGCCTAATCGCATCCAGGCGGTTTTGGACACGAAAGGGGGGCCACACCAGGCATTGAACGTTTTTATTATCAAAAAGTATCTTGTTGTATCTCTTATATCTGTAATATTTCACTCTGTTTGGAAAGGAGTTACACTGAATAAAGAAATTGCAATTTTTTATCAGAAAACTAAAAAGAGTGTATTCAGACTTTTGGCCACGACTGTATATATTATGACTGATTTCCGGATTTTAAATGGATTTTGAATTATATCATGGAATGTTTGACTGTAATTTCTGAAAATTTGAGATATTGAAAGCTATTCTATAATACAATAATAGCGAGGAAAGCACGAAACCTCTTCCTATTCTTCTTCAACAATAAGATCGAGTCAGAGGCAAGCAGAAAATTCACTAACACTATATCACTGATGACGACGATGTTTTGAGAAAACAGATTCAAAATCACTCTTCAACCTTCATATCACGTCTCCAGACTTTCTGTTTTATTTTCTAAAATTACGAATCCTGTTAAAATTCAAACAAGATATTGAGAACGGACTTGAATAAACACATAATCAAGAAAATTTCGGTGATACCAATTTCACTCTCCTCTTGGATCCTTTCATTTTCAAAGTTCACGCCCTTTTTCTTTCTTGCGATTGACAGGACTTTGAAATTTCAGAAGTAATCAGCTGATTGTTGATTCTAGTTCATATTTCGCAACGATTTGTTAATCAAACCGTTATTAGGAGAGGATCATCACACGTTAGCTAAGAGACACAAGCGCGTTGCACTTTAGAAAAAATATCTTTCGACACCCTTGTATCTTCAACGAAACAAATTTGACGACGAAATTGCTTTAGATGAAAGCCATAGAATAACGAGCCGACATTGATCAGTAATCTTTTCTGTTCTCTCCATCTGCTCGTCTCCCTTGTTGACAAATTGGTCTGGAATTTCCCAACTTCCAGTCTCTATGGAAAGCTATTCTGTAGATTTCCGTCCCTAATTTTCCATCATAGATGAAAGCTTGGTCAGACTTCCTTAAAGCTGAGAGTGACGATTGAAACAAGCACCGCTAATGGCAACTATTTTATTGTCCTTCCAAACAGATGGATTGATGAAAGAGCTCTGGGCTGAATAGCGGTAGAAATATCTTAGAGATATCCCTGATGCATACAATTTGTCTGAAAGTTTAAATCTAATATATTCTAATGCAGGTTAAATCGTAAAGGTCATGAGTAAAAGTCTTCATGAGAACTGCTGAATTACTTATAATTGATGCTCAAAGGTAATCATATAAAAGTGGACTGATACCTAATAAAGAAATTCGTGAATGTTCTGAAAATAAAAGCTATACGACAAATCAGTTCCTCACCCGTCACCCTCTCCCGTGAGCTAAATCCCGGCCCTGAACTATACTTTCGTGTCTTTTAGCTTTGGTGTAATTACAAACTTCTCCCCAAAATTCAATGGCCTTGGCTTAGTGCAGTGTCAAGTTTACTTCATATTTTAATGAAAAATGTCTGCGGTCTGAATTTTGCCACTTTTGCAGACATTTTGTGTAGTATAACTTTCAATTAAATACAGTGAAGCTCAATGTGAGGGCAATATTGCATCATAGAAACCAAAAATGTGTTACTATGGGCAAGTAATTTTCAATAAAATGTCACTCAAATTCACTGATTCGTTAATACTATCATAACGGTCAATCCCAGGACTCAACTTCATAAAATATTAAAGTAGTGAATTTCTTGAATTTCATTCCCATCAAAATATCCCTGAACAATATACTGTTTAGTTCGTATTGTTTTTCAATTACATGTAATGCGGATCTATGAAAGTCTGTACGAATGGTTATCAAAAAGAAAACTTCTCTTGAACAAGACAAAATTTTCCGGACATTGGGATCAGTTATAGGGAATAACAATATAACCATCCGGTTATAGGGAAATGGGTTAAAGACATATCTTTAGTCGAACGCGAAACTTGAATGAAATGATGTCATAGATTGTCAAATCCAAAAACACTATACTATTTCATGAATATACAGTACATAAACTGTATGCTGAGAGAGCTAACTTATTTATGAAAGAGAGCTACAAAAGGAGAATAACAAAATGCTTTAAGTCAGAATTACCTTGCTTTCTTAGTCTGCAGTTTGCAATGTGTAATTATTAGTTCATTGGTGCTATATATGCTTCAGATTCTTACCAATCTTCAGACACCTATCAATAAGAATGTGCTCAGAGATGTCATGATGTCTACCATGTGCTACAACAGTTGGATCAGCTATACGAACATCTCTTATGACATGCACCTCACGTCAACGAGTACAAAGAGGCTAGAACAAGGTTTTAGAATTACATACGAATTTCATTTGTTCATTTGAAAAAATCATTTATACAATAGAATGTTATAGATATTGTCTAATTAAGATAAAATCAACGTGTCGTAGAGTCTTATGCGAATGTGTATCGGGCCACAAGATATATTTACGTGAATACTACATTAGTGATTATGAATTCCATTTTGCGATATACACATGTAACAGTTAGAAATTGGCATAAAAAACACGATTTATCAGTTAGCATAAAGTAATTCTTAAATTGTAAGTCATTTCTCTGAAAAAATCTAAAAATGCATATGCAAAAAGAGCTTGTTTGAGAAGAGCTAGTATTCTTTTCTGCAATACTCCGGCCGCAATGACATAAAGCCTGGAACTGGGACTTCAGCGATCTCCAACTTCGAAGCCTGGTTACCTTGCATTTCGTGTTCATATATTGAAACTTGTTGTCCCTGCTTTATAGTCATGAAACTTTCCTCTTTTCTTACGAATTCTTAGAATATTCTTTTAGAATCGTTAGCAATCCCCATTCGCCGAGGTTTGAGTTTGTCTTTACTATATTCCACGAGAGTTCGTATTTTAATGTCACGTGTTTTCAACTTTATCTCTTCCTGTTTATCAATGTCTATCTGGTGCACAAAAGATCAAAAGAAATTTTCAGAAAATATCTAGCTTATGTTCTTGTGATCAGGAAATAGCCACTTTGACTTGGGGTGACGAGACATTGTTGCGTTTTCTCTTAAAGTGTGTATTAACTGATGTAGTTCTTGCTCAAGATGGGAATGCTACTTAAAATGTATTGACATGGTTGGATTTGTAATGTTACTTTGATGCAGCAAGATAATAAAATATTTTCAAGTTTTCAAACTCAGGAAACTATTTCTGGAAAGATACTTTTGCATAGGAAAAGCACTTGCTTTCAACTTTCTTTCCCTCTTCTTTTCTTTCTCACATTCTCACTCAGTAAATACCACACTCACGTATATGGGCTAGATGTTGCCTATTAAATTCTATTTCAATGTCCCTCTACTGTTGCGCATCGGAAACCAAATTTGTGCTTTTTCAAGTTTAGAAGCCATATATAATTTCAATTTAGATGTTTTCCATGGCATTATAGAAAATTAAACTGAGATGCAATTGAAAATGAAATGAATTATTTAAATCGTATTGAAATGTATTGTTCTGAAATGAATAATTGCTGTGCTGACATAGGACGAATCATCAAAAGTGAAAGCATTACTAATCAGCATGTTTATAAATCTGGTATCACTTTCCAAACAGTGTTTGATCCCAGGAATAAATGTGCACTTGCATGTACGTGATACTATTGATTTTGTAAGTTGGTAGTCTGGTGTCACCATGGTAACAAAAGTGTTGCATTCAAGAAATGATGATTTCGCAATGTAGAATGTGTACATTTGAAATGCATCAATAGGTCATGCGATAGTCGTACATCTATGTGATATGATTGTATCAAAATGTTAGAGGATGTCATTGAAATAAATGTGCATTTCTCACTACAGATGATCCACATCGATAACTTTCTGTAAATCATTCATGGTTTAAGGCATTACAAGGTGTGGCATAAAAAAGTGACTCAATTTTAATGTAACCTAGCTATCCAACAGTTCAACAGAAATTGACAAATAATGTCTCATTCGGAATCCAATGCACATCTTTATTACCAATCAACTTTGGCAAGCAATGATTTGAGAACTCCAAAGCCAAGAAACCATGAAAGAACAACGACTGAATAGAAAGTTGCCTTCTGTTCTTCACTTAAACGATAATCATCATGGAGAATTGTCTCCGCCTTTGTTACAAATAACCACACGGCTTTCACTTCACCTATGCGATAGTGCTCCACTGCTCTAATGCGACAATAAAACAGGAAAGTTGTTGAACAAAGCATTTAACCTTCGCTCGATCCTTGTCCATTTTATCCATTTAACCCTTATCCACACCTTGCTTTAAAGCGCATCCAAATTCCGGAGCCCTTTCGACCTCCATAACGTCTCAAGTATTGCTCCGAATTTCATATCCTTTTGCAGCATATTTTGTGGGAGATTCTTGTAGTGGTGGTGCTCACTTGCTCACGCTCCCAATACTAATAGCTATTGAAAATATAAATCACCGATTTGATTTTTGACAGACTTTTAAAATGTCCGAAATCTTTCCGAATTTTGGCTATTAATCTCCTTTTATTGCTTAAAAGTGAGTCTTTAGGAGTCGGCCGAACTGAGTCAGGTTGACAGTATGATCCTGCAGCTTAACTGGAAAGTTGTTCCACAGTTGAGTGGCGAAAGAGCGGCAGTCCATACAAGAGCGAGTTCTTCGTGGATCACATGTTACGATGTCGGAGAAGCGAAGACAATAGGTGTTGTTGCCATCGATCTGGTGACAGTCCTCAGATAGATAATGAGGAGTCAGCCCATGGAGAGTTTTATACTATACACGATGACCGCCATCTTGAATCGGATGCGTTGTTTTATCGGGAGCCAATGCAACTCGCCCAGAACGGGTGTGATTTGTTCACCCCTCGGAGTTCTGAACTGCTTGGAGGGGACAGAGGACACAGTCGGAAATGCCACGGGGGAGTGAGTTGCAATAGTTGAGGCGAGACGTGATGAAGGTCTGAACCCGATTTTTAGCCGCGAAGGTCGTTGTTGAGCGGATGATGGGCGGAGTTGTCGTGGAATGCAATACGAACAGAGACAGACAGTGTTGACATGAGCAGCCATTGCAAGGCGTTCGTCGAAAATGATTCCAAGGTCACGAGCTATGCTACGTGTCTGCACTAAGGAGCCCAGAATATCTATGTCGTTGACAGTGACTTTATTAACTTGCTGTCTTCATTCAATCCAAATAATGAGTGTCTTTGACGGGTTGAGTCTAAGACGACTAGAACTCAACCAGACATCAATCTTATTGATGCATCAAGATAACCTAGCAGCGGCAGCAGTCGAGTCTGAAGGTGGGGCACTGGTGTAAAGCTGGAAGTCATCTGCATATTGTTTGAGTTTGACATCCTGTAAGGCGCCGATGTTAGATAGATAGGCTATGTATAGATTAAATAGTAATGGGCCGAGAACTCAGCCCTGCGACACACCATGATGAATTACCTGTGTCAATAGATGACTCATATTTGTAGGATGCTACTCATGTTGAAAATCGTAAACCTTTGTTGAAACGCATCACACAAAATGTTGGAAAAATTCAGCCCTTTGAAAGAAGTTCTCATAAAATAAGTCTTTCTAGTGGGACAAATCCACTGATTTTAGATGACAAGTTTCAAAATGCTTAGTTTTAAGAAGACAACAGCAAACTGCGATGAAAAGAGTTAATGGTGAAGAAATGATTATAGTAAGTACAAATTCAATTGCACATTAATCATGAACTTACTTACACAGTAAATAAGTAAAATGAATAGAGCAACAGACAGATATTTGAAAAGCAAATCTTTGATTTTCTTTCATCTGCTACATACCTTCTAACAAGACAAACTTTCTCCTTACCCCTTGAGAGTAAAAGCTTCTCAAATTAACCCAGACGTGCACACTCATTCTCTGAGTTACGTGAACAACGATGTCTATGCTCTTTCAGTCAAATGTTCTGCAACTGTCTATACAAACATGGTTTTTGAAAATAGACAGGCTTACACAAAGAGGTAAAACCCATGATAGAATGCGTCTTTTCGTATAGGAATAAGGTATTTCAGTATTATAGAGTTACACCTTAATCAAAATGATTTTGCTGTAACTTCAACGGCAATTCTGAGCAGAAGCCCCATGAATATATTTTGCAACGATTTTTGCCAGAGATAAGCAACGGATGTTTCATCGCAAAAAAAGTTTGTAATCAAAACCAGTGTTGTTAAGAGGACGCATTTGAAACTGAAAGATCTTAAAGATTGAAGGCTTATTGTTTTATACATTCCTTCATTCCATAAAGATCAACTTATACATGTATGTATTTCGTATGCTTTGAAATTTATAGCATAAATTGAAATGAGTGAAAATTGTATTTTAAACCATTAAATGAGTTAAACACCAAAGTTGCAGTATATTGACTTTGATCATTGACAATGAGCTAGAATAATATTTGCGTTTTAATACCAATCATTCATTATTCCGACAGAAAAAGTCAGGCAAAGATGATTCACTATCAGACGTTTTGTTAGCTGAGCAGACGAATGCGTTAATGTTCAGTGAATTGTAGAAAGCGGCCCATTTTTCTTAGAAATGATGCGATATAAAGCGCATCACCATCCAAGCAAACGCTTACAGAGCATAGACGATCAAGACTCAAAAAATGTTCATATTGTGAACACCCGATCACCCGATCTGGTCATCGTCAACAGAGATGCTCTTTTGCTATTGTTAATGGAGTTGGGCAGAAGTTCGGTAGGCATGGATCGTTAAATGATATTTGAGTGCTAGGAGAGGTGCTGCTTGAACCATCAGATAGTACTAGCCGACTGAGTGGAGGTGTCTAGTTGTTAAAGGGCCGGAACACCGTTGATGCTCGGTTAGATGCTGATGATCTCTCAGTACTCGCACCGTTATACGCTGTTTTTTGTATTTTACAGAGCGACTTGACAAATGAGGAACGCCAGAGCATGCTACAAAATTTGCATGTAGTCATAGAAAGTTTATGCGACAGTAGCCCTCAAATCGACCCTATAATGTGAACATAAATCGACCAAGAAAATGTGCGAGTATGATTTGAATGATAATTTGAACCTCTCTGTGATGACTTTTAAACAATGTTGACTCCTATGCTACCATTGTTGATATTATGTGTACAGATTTGAATCGACGATCAATCCACTATTGCTTGAGCTGGTCATCAACAAATTTATGAAGAATTTATATTTTCAACCATTAACATTCACACGATTAGACTTAATGTCACAGACTGAAATGCTTCCACTGATTTGGTAGGTGATGAATTATCAATATTTTATAAGCCGTTTTGGAAATTTGCCGTTGAAATTCCTGCTTCGAACTTCATTGAAATCGATTATTTTTGTGTCTACTTGAGGCCTCCAGTTCTACTTAATAGCCATAGTTTAGTGTCTCCTTGAGGAATGGTCAAGCATTGCCGGAGTTTTTTCTGTGTATTTGTGGATTTTGTCTACTGTTTGACTTTCTCTATAATCTATCATTACCGAAGCTTCAACTAGACATTAATATCTGACTGTAACTGCCGTGAACCTCTCTTTGATGTGTGGACATAACCAAGCAATAAATTACTCAAATTCAATCGAAGAAATAATTGATCGTAACATAGAGTAGATATATTAGGTAGAGTGGTAACTCCACATTTATTAAATCTCCAATGTGTATACACTTTCAATTTTATTAAATGACCTCAAGGGAGACACAGGTGGAATTGTCACCAAATGTGAGATATGCAAAGTTTTGCATTTTTGAAGAAATTACAACGGAATTGACTGATCATGATTGTAATGCAGAAGGAATGATGGTATTTCTCTCATGACAGCTTTGGAGATTTAATGTTTGCTAAATTAGCAATTCGATGGGTTCCTATTACTTTCATGTTCAACCTCAAGAGTATTTTCTTAAGCGTGATCATATCATAGGCAGCCTACCACTGTCACAGTAGTCATATAATCAAAGACAATGACTTCATTCAACTTTGAAAGATGTAGTAAATGGTTCCACATCACTATTCAGATTCAAGAAGTGAAACATGAATTTAGTGAATCAAAAATCATGCCGGTGAAAATTGAATTAAAAACTTGAAATTTCAGCCAAGAAAGCACGAATAACATCGCGACTTTTTCATGAAGACTTCCATTATAATGCGGTTCATGAAATTCCTTTGATAATCGGCTTGATTTCCGTTTAGTTATGTTGCTTTTCAGCAAATATTCATTTCTTTTGATGTCCAACTTGTTTCATACTACTTATACAGGAGAGTTATCTCGGTACTATATAAATTGGCAAATTTTGACTTTTTTCAAAAGTGCTCAAATATTTTTTTGGACAAGGGGAACGTAATCTCCGCAAAAGCTGAAAATTTTGATATAAAACTTTTCACTGTATACACATACTTTTTTGAGTCGACACTCTACCTATATATCCCTACTCATGGATCGTAACTAGCGTAGAGCCTCGGTAGTAGAAATAGATCATATTCATGCAACAAGGATCAAGCTAGTAAGCAGCAACCGAGCGCCCCCGCGTTTGGGGACACACACACTCCTCTCATCTCCTGACAACCTGACATTGACGACCTGTGATTCGCGGGCCAAGTTGCGGACCCCATACATGCAGACATTGACGGTGACTTCCAGATGGCTACAGAGATTAGTTCTAAAGCAAGCCGGGACAGGCCTAAAATTTTGAAAACTGCTCGGGCCGCTGATACTCAAGATAATTATTGTCCTTTACGTCGTGTCACACTCACATTTCTTCAAGGCACAAAGTGCCCCCCTCCCAACTTCTTTTTATATCTCCTAAAATAAGTCAGATACACTGTAAACTGTGATATACCAAAACTACTTACGAAAGCGATGTATAAAACGAGAATACCAAAATGCACGAAAGCACTATTGGTCGTGATCATACACTACGGAAGCGATTGGCCTTTCCTATTGGATGATGAATATAACACAATAGGAAAGGCAATCACTTTCGTAGTGTCTGGAAACGAACAATAGTGCTTTCGTACATTTTGTTATTCTCGTTTTGTACATCGCTTTCGCAGTCAAAATCAGCTAGCTTTCGCACTCTGCAGTTTACAGCGTACAAGTTCAATTTTTGTGACTTTTGGTTTGCATGTATGTTGAACTTTCAGTAAAAATTTGGGCAAAATTGACTTATTGAAAGGTTTGTTGTAAAGGTCATTTTTAAAAGTACTTTTTAGAAAATTGATAGTTTTCATTTGCAGCAGCAGTTAGTTTTGATATAATGCTTCTATATCATATTTCCATGATATTTATGCATGTACAATTCAACATTGTTAACATACACATTCATCTTATCTCTCAGAATGAGTACATGTACATTGTGCATGTAAAGGTAAATGTAAAATGTAAAAATATGAAGTTTTGCTGTGAATTTTTAGATATGAAATCCACAGAATAATGCAAAATATATATCACCATTCGAAAGACTGCATTCGGAATGTATCATAAGCTTGCCTTTATAGCGAAAAAGTCACTAGAACGAGACATTTGTAAAGATAGAAGAGTGCAATTATACATGAAAAGGCAATATTAAAGTTCAATTTTCAAATTGCTATTTATAGTACTAAAATTAACGAAGAATAATATATTTATAACACCACTCAGATATACTTGAGTAAAAGTTTGCAGAAATACTATAGTTGCAATAAACAATTTTTGAAGAGTCGAAAAAGTACATGGATTCATGAAAAATGAAAAAAATGATTTTTTGACATGAATGTCTTCGAATCATGCAAAATAGGCACTACCATTCGAAAAGGGAGACACGAAATATAACAACTCAGTTTTCAAAAAGTTTTATACATCGGAACCTGGAAAATTTAAAGGGTGGTCCTACGACAATAAAAATCGCCCGATACTGATAGTATAAAGCCCGATGACGACAGTGCTCGTCATGAAAAAGGTTCTCATGAAGTTTCATGAAGGCTTTCGTGCGGCATATCAACTGGCTCTTGATTTTTTTCTTTCTATCGTTGCTTTTGTTATTTCATGCCGTATCTCAATAAAGTACAATATCGGAGATGTGGTTTGTGACGAATGCTAGAGGCTGCTTACTTCCTGCAGTGTACATGTTTGACCACAGAATTAGATTCATCTCCGCGTGCTTCGCTTTCCTAGAATGAAAGAATCATATCTAGCCTAAACATCGAAATGGCACATCACAGAATCAGACAACTTACTCCTTCTCGAATGGATAATTCGCGTATCGCTTGCTATTGCAAATGGCAAACAATAAGCTGTCAGCAGAGGACACCAGAGCCAGTGTGAGAGGCGTGCTTGCTGTGATATCACTTCGAACACACCAAAACACACAGGGACGTAGCCAGGATTTTGAATTGGGGGGGGGGCGGGGCTAAATGCAAAGGGATTAAACTTCGAAGACTTTTGAAGTCTCATGAAATCTGACAATGATGTTAGCAGAAAAGGAGTCAGATATTTTTACCTCCACAAACCTGGTACGACTAAATTAGACTGCTGCATTTCTAATATTATAATTAGTGTTTGATTATATTTAGGATGCTAGGATCGTAACCCAAGTATCACTCATTAATGGAATTGCAGGTAAATTGATAAATTATTGAGACAAGGGCTTTAATATTTTGTTGTTTAGTTTATATCAAATTTCGCATCAGCATTTGATAATTATCGAGTCAGACGACACTTAAAACTTTATGTAGGATTTTTCTCAGACCTATGTCACCTATGTGATAGTTGAATATTAGTTATCATCATAATTTAGATACATGTAATTGTAACTTCAATGATAGGGTCTCATTTTCCAAATTATAAGTATAACGTTTTAATTATAGACGTGTATTATAGGCTGGTATACTAATAATGATGACGGATTACGTCATTGGAAACCGCTCCCTTTTATGTCTTTACTCCTTCTATAATCTAGATCAAATTTAAAACTCAAATTCAGAAAAAAATTATATCTAACATCTGATGCAGAGGCATATAGTCTACATGTAGCTACAAAAGAAAATTTAAGCGCCGAGCAGCAGTACTGGCAAATCTGTCAATAACTTCGTGAACTGATGGTGTGCATTCACGATGGATCTGTAGGAAGAGAAGTGACTCGAGTCTGTCCTCAGTCATTGTACTGCGGATTGCAGTCAAAGTATTTTCTAATTTCGAAAACACACGTTCTGCTTGAGCAGTGGTAACAGGTAGACACGCCAACAATTCCAACAGAATTGTCATATTGGGGAAAAATTCACTGCAGTGATCCAGTGTTTCGATAGCTGTGCGAGGTCGGCTTTCTGCAGATATGTCCTCCCATTTTTTTGTCCACAACTGGTATTCTTGTTTAATTGTTTCCAGAGAATCAGCGAAAAGCGCATCATATTGTTGGAAAGTCTTCCACAGTTCACTCCAATTGTTTTCGAAACTTGAATTACGTGTATGTAGGAAAGCAGGAATAGCTCTAGTAAACTGCAACACGGATCTCTGACGCTCGCCAAACCGAAGCATTAAATCCTGAATAATGGCGTCAATTGATGGGAAAAAATAATTGATGCGATAATAACTTTCCGCAGTTGGGTTTGGGTTAATATCATCAATTGCATTAGGTCGATAGACGGAACGCAAAGACGTCCTTGGTGAACGTAAACGAACATCAAGAAAGTCAGCCAAAAGTTCCATCTCACGGAACATCTTCGAAAATTTTTCTTCTGTACGAAGACACTGTAAGAGTTCCTGTGTGTCATTTAATAAAGCAATGGCTTTGATTAAATCAATTTCCACACATTGTAAAGCACGAGTGAGAGGCAACAAAATACCCGAAATTGTTTCAAGAATAACAAGACCAACAATGAAATCTGACTGACAAACAGAATCCTTCAAAGATTGTGCTGACTGTCGAATATCAATCGATGACCATGTTTTCATGGTCTCAAACGCGCTGATAACGAAAGGGAGTAGCTGACGAAGGGTAACAATAGCCGTATGTCTTTCTATAAACCGCGTGGTGCACAGAGTAGTAAGATGCTTTTTGCTGATCCTTGTATCTTCAGCCTGATCAATTAGTGTCTTTAATAGATTCGTACATTTAGGACTAGAGCGAAATAATTTAGATATTTTACGAACTACGTCTTCTGTATGCCTTATTTCTGGAATTTTGATGGCTTCTGAAGCGCTCAAATTGAGGCAGTGCATTGCGCAATGGAAATATGAAGCAAATGCTGCTTTCTCTTTGAAAACAGTGGCAGCTCCAACTCGACTACTAGCCATGGCAGTTGCACCATCATAACCTTGAGCGATGCACTTTTCAAGGTCCAAACCAAGATCCTGGACCTTTCGAAGTAATGTTTCCCCAATAGCAGCTCCGCTGAGCCTGACCTCCGATGCCACATTAGTTTCATCCATTTGACTTTTGATCTCGGAAATCAGATCAACAACAGCTATAGGATCTTCATGGATCTCCCATTTCCCTGTACATCCTTTCATTACATATCTAATACATACAGCTAGCTGTTCCCTTCTTTGTCTGTCCATCGTTTCATCCGCAATAATTGCCCAACACCTGGCCCTCAGAATTTGAAGAACTTTTTTCTCTTTGACTAAAGTTCCGGCTATTTTAATCAATTCATTTTGAATAGAAGCAGACTGGTAGGTAGCATTCGCCTGAGCAGATTTTAGATGCAATAGAAGATTTGGATCTCCGCCACGAGCACGATACCTCAAAAGAGCTCTAAAATTCCCATCGTTTGAAATAGGCTCTGCATCTGAATTTACGCTGCCGGTTTCTCCAAAGGATCCCCGCAGAGCTATATTTTGACGACCGCAAGTGAGAATTGTGTCGACGATGGGCTCAAGAAACTGTCTATTCTGCTTAATTTTTTCCATGTTTGCCGTGACCAACTGATCTTTGATACTTGTCTGTTTAGAGAATAGTACATTTCTAAAATTCTCCATAGCCAGTATACAAGATTTATGGTACTCAGTAGCCTGATGTGCAGACAAAGCACCATGTTTACCGGTTAAATCATCATATCTATCAAGTGGTTTTGATACAAGTTTTCCTGCACACTGGCCGTGACCCTTTGAACGTCCACCAACTCCCAAAGAAGTCATAAATAAAACGCATGGAATACAAAAAGCACCTGCTAAGCCTTCTACTTTACTCACAGTAAGCCAAGGAAAGTTCTTCAAATGCTGAGGGAAGAGTCGACGAATTTTTTCCTTACCTGACTTTTTGTGAATCGAGGAAGGAAAGTCACTATCTTTTTCTGGTTTCCATGACTCGAGAAATCTCCGGCGATCATCATCGGATAAATCTGTTCTATTAGCTGCTAGACCAATATCGTTTGAATAAGGATGAATACAGTCATTGGTTGTCTTCGGAACACGATCGATACTTGGAGATTGTGATAAACTTTTGTGTTCAATTTCATCAAGTTCAGGAGGAATAGATGTTGATTCAGCAGAAGAGCTAGAGGCAATCAAAAGCGTCGACGATTGAATGTTATTTGACGAATCGACAGCCACTTCCTTTCGGGACACTTTCGGAAAAAAATTGAGAATGCTGTCATTTTTGGCTTTTCTTTTATTTGTTGCCATATAAATGATTATAATAGATATGAGATCGACGAAACGAATCACTTCCGAAGCACAAGTTAAGTCCACAGTCGAGTCAGCGCGTCGGAGCTAATTTATCGGCTTGGTATAGTAGCCTTCTGTGCAAAGCGAGGGAAGCATTAGGGAAAGACAATAGGAACTGACTTCACTAACATCCAATCAAAATAAAGCTGAGGTTTTCATTTACCGACGACTGGAATTCATTTGACTACGTCATAGGAATCACTATGACAAAAAGTTGATTAATAGCGTAGGACAGATTAACTTCGTTATTTATGAAATTATAATTTTTAAGCACATCGGATGCCGCTCCGATTGGGGGGGGGGCCATGGCCCGGTGGCCCCCCCTCTGGCTACGCCCCTGAAAACACACATCACTGTTTGGCTAACATTCGATTCAGTGGATGCACTATACAGTGAGAAATGTCGAGGAGAGGATGTGAACACATCAAGTGAACTAATTTTCGTACGCCTGCTACTTTCTTAAGGGCTAACATTAAGGAGGAAACTTGTGTTCGATGATCTGAATTCTTCGAATCAGAAGGAATTTTGGAAATCGAAGCACTTTGCTGGAATACACATTAATCCGCAAGCAACGCACGATTCTTTTCCTATCTTCCTAAGGTATTAGGAATTCCTTTTTGCGCACATAGTAAGTTCTGCGATGTGCCGTTGATTTCGAATGAATCACACTTCTGCCAAACCGAAGCAGATAAACAAAATATTTAATTCTTTGTGTTTGACACTTGTGTATGACCAAGCTCTCGATCGAGAATTAACGATATCGATAGAGTCACTCTGAATTAAATTACATTCTACTCGATGACATTTCCCTTCTTTTTCATGATAATAAAATCCGGGTGCGTGTAGGACTCGATTTTGTGGTCATATCAATTCCAACAATTCATTCTGTTAATTCATCATAGTGATGAAGACAAAAACAAATGAGTGCATTTTGTGAATATTTAACCTTTTGAACCTTGATTTTCGTACCTATCGTGTAATAGTGCTATGCCCTAATTTTTGCAGCCTACTTGGTAGCAAATAAACTACCGGTATGCATCATGGTTGAATCCGAATCCGGATCGCCCGGATCCTCGACCTGGACAACTTGAAGTCTTCGAGTCAGGCAGATCCGCGGACACGGACAAACCTGGACCCATAGGACCGGACGGACCCGCAAACCCGGAAATGTTTTCCACATTTCCATAACCAACATTCCTAAAACCAAACCAGTAGGCCCATGCTGATATAAAGGGTGGATCCGTGTTGCATATCCATCGCTGCGCATCTAGACCTATATTTAGGCTTTAAGACAATCTTTTCACAAGATTCAATACCCTCAATGGGCCAACAAGTTTTAGGGCCGACCGATTGTGATAGCCTAGGCATTAGGCTAGTAATATTAACGCAAGCCTATAAGCGATGAACCCTGATGCAGCGGTAGCTAGACTATAGGCCCAGGGCCTAAAATAAGTAGCCATGCATTCCGTAGGGTCACGTAGCTACTTGTCTAGATGATAACTGTGCAGCGTGTAGGCTACCAATTATTGACTGGGACTGGAGTCAGCGATCTAGAAATCATGGTGTAAATTATTACCGTGATCATCCTTTACTTTTGCCATTTGGTAAACATGCCGGGTCTTAGTATAACATATGCAGCTACATGCAGGTCTAGTCGTACGACGTAGCCTATATCAAAGTGTTTATATACTTACTTTGGCCTATATGGACATACGTCATATACCCTTAGACTTACTGTACGCCGAGGTATAGCCTACCGAGGTACGGCATACCAAATGTTAAAACTAGAAGATTATATACGGCAATAATTTACATTATTATTTATAAATCGTTTTTAGATAAAAGATAGCCATTTATCAAATCTCAACAGATGTGGCCACCACGAGAAATGTCTCGGCCTGTTGGTCCTCACCAATCGCGGGTAGGTTCGAACCAGCGACTTTGTAGCTAAAGGACGTGCAAACTTAGCATGTAATGAGTAGCGCCTGCGTGAAGCGCCTCAATCTCGGATGCGGTATTAAGTGATTCCAGAATGCAATCCGCCCTCCACGTGCCTGCGTTAAAGCAGTACCTTCCTGGCTAATTCACGCTCTCGACAGATGGTCCGGTGGCTTTGTGATTAGAGGTCATGTTTGCACATCCCCTAGCTACAATACCGCTGGTTCGAACATACCCACAACTGATGAGGCCCAACAGGCCGCAACATTTCTCGTGGTGGTTACATCTGTTGAGATTTGATACATTTATCAATTTTCAGGTTACTTGTCTTAAAAAGATAGCTAATTTCTAGAAGCCTAAGGCCATGTTTAAACCGGTATAACCGGTATACCGGCATAAATATAAGGTTTTTTCTATTGTATTAGGCTTGTAGGGCCTATATCATAGCCTATGCCTAAGCTTACTTGCAGATGCAGATGAATAAGGCACTCCAACTTTGGCCGGCCTATTGTATATCCACAACCGTAGGTACTGGCTTTAAGCTTACAAAACCCTAAACGATCTGATTCCAATCTAATGACATTGAATAGGCAAGGGATAGGCCTAGCTTGACTATGTCCACAAGCCTTATACGTGCCACACTCCATCGATTTTATCAATTGTAATGTAGGCCTACTACCAAGCAATACTAATTATCCCAATAGAATCTTACATACAGTAGGCCTATATGCCAGTAATTCAGTTCTTTTGTTGAAACTCTTATCCAAATTCAAAGAATCGGCTGGCTAGATGAGCGTTTTTGCACAAAGATACGGTACTCAAGATGTATTTTACTCAAAGCAATCAAATACTGTAATATTTGTCTATTAAAATAGCAAAATATAAAGCCAAGCTGAATTTCATCCGTTTTTTAGCACAGGCCCTATTTCAAACCGTGAACTGTTGCTAAATAGATGTTAAAACTGAGTAGCATAAGCCTACTGTAAATTAGCCAATATATAACTACACTTAACAGGATTTTTCATTACCGGTATGCCTATTGAAATTATACGCTTTACGTTTTTCAAAGCATTTTGCAAATAAATATATTCTCCCATTCATGTACTTCTGATTCAAACGCTCAAAATATAGAACAATTTTTCATAATTAACAAATCATGACGTATTTTCAAGATTGATGAAGGATAGTGTTTCATAAATTGCGTCACAAGGTTTTGTTTGCATTGGTGAACAGGTACGCGTTGAAAACAACGCAACTTTCTCGAGTTTCTCGATTCAACTTCGCAAAATTCCTCATAAAGATTTACAATAATTTTTGTAAGTGCCATTGGTCATGCAATATGAGAGCTACAAAAAAGCGATGGAATAGAAAATTTCCAGTCCGGGTCTGTCGACCCGGAAAAACCTGGACCGTAAGAACCATAAGAACCGGACACGCGGACCCTACCCGGATTTAACCCTGCTATGCATTGACAATAACAATTACAAAGTCAGTGAAGTTGTAAACATAAATATTTATATTCTAGATAACCAAATAAGCATTATACAGCTTTTTTATCATTTGCTAATTTAAAGGCGGTTGCTTCAAGATCAGATAATCTTTCTTTCCATACCTATTCACGGTTTGAGCCTTTATCAGTCCGAGAAGGACAAGAATACGGTCACAGTTTTTTCGAAGCTTCTTATCCATAATGTAGAGTGCAAAAACAAACACCATTGAATTAGTGGCAGCAATATTCACAACTGACATAACAGCTGTCAGAAAACAGTAATAGTTAATGCCCCTGAGGGTGTATACCAGCATCACAGCCAGACAAAGAGGTATAGTAAAACAGAGGGCAATAATACTCAAAACAATAATGTATTTTGAAAACTTTGAAATGCGTCTTGCTTCATTAAAGTAGTCATAGTTATGCACTAGTCCAAATTTACAAGTGAATCTCTTCCTTTCCATGTTCACTTTAAATTTTATGACCAATATATTGCATATCAGAATAGCGATGGTGTAGATCACAACCGTGCCGAAATAGATAATTGCACTCAAATATAAAAACTTCTTCCAAATCTCAAATATGATAATGCCACCACAATTCCTGATGATGCTGCACAGTCCAATAGAAATTCCGATGAATAGGTGCATGATAGGTACACCAATAGCGGTGAAATTATAGATCATCTTATTAATCTTTTGATAAGGATTTCGTAGCCTCAATATGTGCACGACGTTCATTACTACCAATAAGCAAGCTGGAATATTTCCTGGTCCCATTAAAATGACTCTTGATGAAAAGTATGAAAAAGAAAGAAAGCCAAAGATGATTGAATTATCAACAAAAATCCGGAAATCATGATAGAGACGAACGGTCACAAATGAAATAAAAGCTGCTGATTTCAATATGTTGGCAAATGATATCATAATCAATAGCAGGTAATACATTGATCGTAATTTCCTGATCTCGACTTTCCTTATTTCTCGAATTATATAGATTGCAAACATGTTAAGTGCGATACCAAGAATAGACCATAAGAATATTAAGGAAGCATTAATTTTGGTCATTGCCAAAAAATACTGTGGTGCTGGATGCATTTGTGAAACGTTCAAAATTGAGCAACGATTAGAAATGAAAAATTCACGAAATAGGATGTCATTGTAATTAGATCCATCAATTGATAGGTGAGACATAATTCGATCGTCATGGCATTGTTGCAGAAAATATTTCTAAAATTCATGTGCAATTAGGTGAAAGGATACTTTGCCAACATGCCGTGCTCTAGGGTCTTAGCATTGCACGCTAAATTCAATCTTCACTACAGTGGACAAAAGTTGGTCATTTCCTGTGTGCTTTAAGTGATCACTTTAAATCTGTGATCCTCTAAATCTCTGATCCTTAAATCCTCTAAGTCTGTGAAGGTAATAATGCCATGATATGAAAAGTGTCACAGGCATAGAAATGGATAATAGTACACTAGAATGGAAGTTTGATATCTTGCCTATGTACAATGATGGCACATGGAAAAATCTATGGTTTGTAGATCAGATTCGATCTAAAACATTGTATCATAGTCAAACTATTTGCCAAGTTGGTTGTGGAAGTTGTTGTCACCTAATTACAGGATTTTCATGAAGAGAATTGCAAGTGAGATGGCGGCACTGTTTCATGTGAAATAGCCTACTATTCCATGGATTAATATAGTGCGTCTATTTGTAGCAGTCACTGACAATTAGTTTCCAATGTTTCAATATTGGAATGCGAATTAAAAATTGGTTCACAAAGTCATAATTGAAAGTAGTCGGTGTGCTGTTTGTAAGAACATCTGAAGAATTCACCGATAGAAAGTCTAATTATTGGATAATTTCTTCCTCAAGAGGCTAAGAAACGTGGCGCTTTTCTGGAATAAACACACTGAAAGTTTCTTTACAGACAATCATTTCTCAAATGAATGAAATGTCGCTGGAACTTTTCAATTAATCATTGAATGACACATGTGATATTTTGGAGACTGATATTCGAATGCATGTTGAGATTTTGAAAATTATTCAAATTTAGTGAACAGGGGAACCCTTTAAAGTAAAATGAATACTTTAAGATTTCTTGGCCTCTGATTTCAAGCTGGAGTTATGCATGTTCTGTAAATCGACATTAAAAGTTGCATAAGAGTCTGATTATAGTATTGATAGATTATCGGAGCGATATTTCAAAATGATGACCATACAGAACGTTTAAAAGGATTTCCTTCTTTGTCATCCTGTCGGCGCAGCATTTTGTAAATTCACTATTGCTTTTGAGTACATGGTCTTTGGACAAGGGCCAACAATGCAGATCAAGAATTGGCCTGATAAATATAATTGCCAATCAAAAAACATGGAAACCAGATCGCACAAGTTGCATTTTGCCTCAACTAAGTTCCCCCAGCGTGTGCCATAATTTTCATGCAATTTCCATTCTAAGACTTTCTATGGTATTGTTAATTTCTATGGTCACAGGGCAATATTTTTTATCTTGCTCTTCTGGGAGGGCAAGATAAATTTTCGTAGAAATATTCGTATTATTACATTCAGTGGACATTTGCGATAGACTTGGAGGATAAGCTCCTGGATTTCTATATAGTATATCGGGATGAGACACTACCGATATCTACATACATTAGTAGTCCTGTTTTGAAGACAGTTGATTGTTAAGTTTCACGATTATACTTTGTCAAAGTGACTTTCAAATGTGTTGTCGATGGTTGTAGCACAAATTGTAGAACCCAAATAGAAAACAATATCATACTATTTCATTTCATTGTTTCCCAAAAGACACTGAAAGATTCAAAAAAATATATGCTGCAAAATATTCGAAAATTTGAAGAGGGAAGTTTGAATCACATAATATCAAGAACATCTACTCCCACAACCAGTGCATGAATATTTCTTTATATCATTCCACCAGCTTGACTTATGGTTTTGATAGAGGATAGATTGTGCATTACGCAATTGACTGAAGTTGTAGAATTTTCGGGGCCATCCATTTCAGTCGTTCTTACCAAACAACTTTGTATAAATCGATCGCTTATTTCAAAAAAATGCATGAGAATTTCCTAGACAGCTTCTGCACCTTTCGAATACAGACTTGGACAGATAGCCTGTAAATCCAGATTTCTATACTGGTGTGTAATTTTTCATACAACAACTGACGAATCATTTCAGTACAGAAAATTGAAATGGATGTCCAATTTCAAATCATTGCAATAAAAGTTCTTGCCAACAAATACAAAGAAGTTTTTCGAAAACTTTGCATTAGTTCTTGTGGATACGATTTTTTCGGGCTTTCTTTATGCGGATTTTTAATAGATTCCATGCTTTTATGGTCATGTCCATCAGACAATTTGTTGGTACAATCAAGCCATCGCGAGAAAATGCAGCAAATAATCCTGTTCGTCTAAGTTGAAGTAGTGTCGGACGAGGTCACTTCTCACTTGATTTGAATCAAATAACACGAAGGACAATTTTTAATGATGACTTTTCTGAATATAAATACCTAAGCTTTACATATAGTGCCTTTCTTCTTAAGTCCGAGTTTGTGTGTTCAGACATGATTGAAAAAAATCTCGAGAAAATCCTAATTAATTGATTCTGAGCGATCAGCAGCAATGTTCAAAGCTTTGGGATACTTCAGAATGCTTAGAAAGGAAATCCTTTTGCTGTTTCTGCATTAGTTACATCCTTTTTATAGATATCAAATCTTTTCAACATGAAGACTGTCGACACCAGATGAAGCGGCACTCGAATGAATTTGTCCGAAGAGGACATACTTAGAACCACAAAAAGAAATGAAACACTAATTACACTCAAAGGGTTTTGGTGGACTGGATCATGTCGTAAAATGACTCTCTCCTCAGGCTAAGAGATTTTGAGACCACCCAAGCTACTAGCATGACATCAAGGAAACGTTCCAGATAATCGAGTTTACAATTCTGAATTAATTTTATAGGATCGGAATGCTCACTTCGTTTATGAAGTCCTATCATTGGAGTCTTTACTTTAATCACGTCAATAAAACAACGGAAAATTTGAAGCGCTACCAAAATGTCAATGAGGTTGTATTGCTTCAGTGCTTGAATAGCTAATTCGAGTAAGAAAGAATTAGTTAAAAGAACTGAACTTTTCAATATTCCATTTGAAGTCAAAGCTTTGTTATTCAACATAATTATGTGCCATTTTTAACTGTCTTGACTTTTCGATATAGTAGAGTTCCTTGATATCAGACAACTTTCCTGGAATGGAGTTGCTATAATTGAATCAACTGGGAGCAAAAGAAATAACAAATTCACCGGATTTTAATAAGTTGTTGCGCGAGTAGATGTTCTTGATATTATGTGATTCAAAATTCTCTCTTCAAATTTTCGAATATTTTGCAGCATATATTTTTTTGAATCTTTCAGTGTCTTTTGGGAAACAATGAAATGAAATAGTATGATCTTGTTTTCTATTTGGGTTCTACAATTTGTGCTACAACCATCGACAACACATTTGAAAGTCACTTTGACAAAGTATAATCGTGAAACTTAACAATCAACTGTCTTCAAAACAGGACTACTAATGTATGTAGATATCGGTAGTGTCTCATCCCGATATACTATATAGAAATCCTTGATAAGCTATTATATGAATCTAGGGGACAAGAGAATTCTACATTTTATAGAATACCTCTTTGATGCAACTTGATGATATTGAAAGCGGACCATTGAAAATTGGCATAGATGTTGCCGAAAACACAAACGATGGGACATTGAACTCTAAGTATGCTTACAGTACTGTGCAAAAAGATTGCCCCACCCTAAATTTTATGAGATATTCGGCGAATTATGACTTTAAGAAACGATAAGGTATCACATATTAGTATAACTACTTCGAAAACTTATCTTAGTGTTATCCTATCGTACTGACTATTGTAAATGCTTATTAGAATGCATTTTTAGCTGATTTCCTTTATGCTGTTGGTAAAATGCAAAACCATGTATACATTTATCAATTAACAATTCATAGAAACAAACTTAATTCACATGAGATATAGCAAAGTTCAGTAAGTCAACGGTCCACCTTTCGCCTTAATGCATTCTGCTACTCTTCGAGGCATCGATTCTATAAGTTTTTTGCAAATATCAGTCATTTCATTGGTTCGCATCAAGATGTCGAGGCATTGCTTGATGATGTCTTGCTTCGTCTTCACTTCATGTTTATTAATTTTTTGCTTCAAGATGAACCATAAGTTCTCTATAACGTTCAGGTCCGGGCTGTTCCCCGGCCATTCCAAAAGCCGCACTCTATTCAAACGCAAGAACTCCTTACACACTTTGGCGGTATGGCAAGGTGCCAAGTCTTGCTGAAGGATCCACGCCTCACCTTCCCACCAATCATGCGCCTGCGGTAACACTCTGCTTTCCAGAACTCGGAGGTACTGCTCTTTATTCATTGATCCATCTACGACATGGAAGCGCCCTGTACCTCGTATTGACATGCAACCCCATATCATTAGCTTTAAAGGATGACGAAATCGAGCAGCGAAGTGATCTGCTTTTCGAATCTCACCAACCGTACATCTCACGAAGCGGGTCTGAAGTGGTTGGATCTCCAATCATGTTTCATCGGTAAACATGACTTTTGACCAGTCATCAATATCCCAATGCCTGTGATCTTTCGCCCATCGAAGTTTTTTTCTCGCATTGCTGGCGTTAATACTGGACTATTAATAAGCTGGCCGTCCTGCCTCTAAGAGTCTTCTCCGAACGGTAGAAGAGTCAAGTTGCACACCATAATCAGTCGCAAGCTCTTCAGCCAATTCTCTGGATGATGCTCTAGGAGCGGCTTTTGATAACTTTGCAATCTTTCGGTCTTCGCGCTCTGAGGTAACCCTAGGGCGGCCGTTATTGTGATAATCAGCTTCCGTGTTACCTCTTTCCTCAAATTTTTGAATGATACGATCCACAGTGCGACGATCTTTTCCGACTGCAGCTGCAATTTCCTGATGAGACATCGAACCAGATTGATAAAGGCCAATAATTTGACCATGAGTAAAATCGCTGGAGGTTGCCATTATCAGCGCACAGTGAAAACAAATGTCATTGATAAGACGATGCAAGATAGAAATCAGTATACCCACGCGTGTTGAATGCAGCATTGATGACAACTGTTGTCTCGATTCCCGCAATGATTGGCTGCTGCCTTGATTCAACTTAACATGACGCATTATCGCAAAGCAGCTAAAATGATGACGACTGTTGTCTCGATTCCCGCAATGATTGGCCGCTGACTTGATTCAACCAAACATGACGCATTATCGCAAAGCAGCTATGCTGATTAAACGTGTCGAACGACATAATAAATGTTTGTCTTTTCCTTCAGGCCTACCCCTCTCTATTTGATAGATTTCATAACTGTTAGTGTCACAGGCCATATACAACGCATGCAAAGGACTGTAACTGAATGAGGAAATGATGAAATTGATAAGCAGAGCCATTGATTTTGACCACATATCATTATAATTACCTATACATGTAAAAGAGCTGTTTCCATAGAATACTTGTGGGTGGGGCAATCTTTCTGCACAGTACTGTACATGTACATGAAAAAGTCAAAATAGAAAGTCTACTCAAAAGAGAATTCAATTGTGTTTGTATCACTATTGGATCTGATTTTCATCTTCTTGCTCATTGGGGCATTGAAAATAAGCTTTTGACATTTATCGTTTCCAGAATTCGACGATGCGGTTCCGGCAGAATCTGATAACATTGCTCCACCGGTGTACAATGCCATCGCTAAACGATGGAAATCGTTGGAATCGTGTTCAATATAATTTTCTATGGCTTGAGATGTATGAACAGTAACTTTTGCAATGTCTGCTCTCTCGAAGCCTGCCTTGTGCAATGTTGTTGCACACGTTTTTCGTAATGATTGGTTGCTGAAGTGTGTCTTGTTGGAAGTAGGAATCACATCAGTAAGATTTCTCACTCCAAGGAGTGTCGTCCAATTGCCAGATTTTGGAACCACTTTCCTTGTTCAATCGAGGCTTCACTTCGATATCACGATAAAAAGAGATTGGATACACTGCAATTACTTGGCCTCTTTGACATGTACAGTTTCCAAATGCAAACTAAGCATCTTTCATGTTCTGGAGTATGTGTCACTTCCAGACGTCGCAATGGTCTAGGTTTCTCCTTTAGACCTCCACGTCGTGTTTTCCAGTCGCGATTTTCAGAGAATTCTAGAATTTCCTCACCATTCTCAAACGCAATTTTCAGTTCTTTGTCATATTGGAGTCTGTGCAGCTCTGAACCACCCCTTATTGCGAAATGCTTTCCGATGTAGTATATCAAGGTGAAAACTAGCTGCTTCGGATGCTTCACACTCAACATATTGCATCTCCAAATCGAAAGGAATGGGTTTACTGGCAGTCAAGCCTGAAACTCTTCCTTGCCTTGTAGCACTTTTCATTGCAGCATCTAGTGATATTCTTGATTCCTACAAATCTAAATCAGTCCAAAAATTCTTGTTTTCAATGTGTACTTGCAGTAGTGATTTAGCATTGAATATATGTCTTTAACTGATGATAACGTGTAGACTTCTTTATTTTCTTTTCGCACCTCCAGCACAAATTCTTTCAGAAGAATGTTCCAATCGCTAGCTGTCCAGTCTTTGGGCTCTTTGAGAACCATGAGACCTTTTCTTCTGTTGTTAAGTATGTCACTTTTGCGTTCAGTGTGCCATTCGAAAAATATCTTAACGGCCCAGTCTTCTTTTCTTTGGGTGGATGTTGGTATGCCTGCTTTTATTATTGCTGCCTGTTCTTCATCTGTAAAACACGCGAATCGACTAGTACAAGGTGTAGCAGATGCATCAAAATTCTCTTTCATCATTGTCTTGTCCTTGACTTTGCAATAGGCCTATACTTCAGAAGGCTATCAACAGTGAAAAGGGCATAGTCCAGGATTTCTGACAAACATGACTCAAAATTCAAATGGATCTAGCTCTCAGTGATGAATCTTTGACTTCTTGAAATGCAATCCATGGATAACCTTGACTCTGTACGCATAGCTATAAGCGTCTGGTCAAGTATACACCTATTCACTCACAAATACGAACAAGAGAGATTCAAATACGAACAAGAGAGATTCAATTTGGAACAAGAGAGACTCAATTTCGAACAAGAGAGATTCAATTTGGAACAAGAGAGATTCAATTTCGAACAAGAGGAATTCAAATACGAACTCATTTTTCTAGATTTATTTCATACTTTTACGTTATTGGTTCACGTAATTTTGCTATTACTTCAACATTTCCTATTTAGGCTATGACTATCATACCAATATACAATAAGCATGATAATGGTCTTATGTACTGTATGAGTTATATCTCAACACTGAAAATTAATATTTCAATAATGAAATATTTTGTACATGTATTTGTTATTTTTTTTGTGTATTTTATTTTTTGTATTATATTTTTGATGAATAGTTTTTCGACAAGCAAGATACTTTGATGCGAGAGCATCTGTATGCGTATTAAAACTCCGGCTTTAAGTTTCTTAAAACAGCGTCAATCAACATTGTCTTTGTTGCACTGCGAAATTGGTGGGCTTTTCGAGGCCTCGGAGATTGAGGACTCTTCCACTGTGATGACTGCTGCTTCGATTCATCCAACTCTCGTCGGCTTGATCACTCGCGACATGAAAGTTGGATCTCCGTTGCCACTCGAAGACGGATGTACGAGAAAGACAATCTAATCCGTAGGCCTGACGAAGCATGTTAAGAGTTTCGGTAGCTGTCTTGTTCAACTTTGATGCACGTTCGCTGCTCTGTTTTATCTGTCATGCTAACGATCGCTGACTGAATAAATGACTATGTCCGAGTACCTAATGAATGGAGTGAAGATAACGAAACATCACGAAATCGATTTTCCTACACTTCAAGTATACTGAATAGATATCTCTGAAGAAAGCAATAGCTATCGACGTCAGTAACATAGACATGGCAGGCGGAGTCCGGGAACTTTCCTATCAACCCATGTATAATCAATGCGCGCGCGCTTCAGCACTAACGCCTGCGATCGTATTGCAAAGTAGAGAAGATTGACTGTGTTGCCTCTCATTCATTAACACTCTCTGCTCCAACCTTAGTCAAATCAAAAGCACAACGTAACATACACGTACAATAGGTAATTCGACATTCAATATGCCACCATACAAGAAATATGATTCGAAATTGATAAAACAAGTGGTAGAGGCAGATGAACCATACGTTGTAGGAAGACTTCTCGGGATACCCAAAAGTACCGTTGCAGGAATGCTAAGACGGGATGGTGTCCAAAAGCCTCGCGGTGGACGAAGATATTGTAAGTTGAATCGAACTCATGAGGAATTCCTAATCCATCGAGTTGAAGAAAAGACCTGATTTAACTCTTAGTCAATTAGCCGACTTTCTTCACTCTGAGTATGGTATACGAGTCACTCAACAAACCATATCTCGTCACCTGGATGGTATGTTGTACTCGTTGAAGAGCATGAGAGTAGAGGTGGATTCGGTGAATAGCTCAGAGATCAAGCGAAAGCGCAAAGAATGGGCACAAAAATACTTCGAACTTATTGAAAATGAGTATGTTCCTGTGTTCCAAGACGAATCGAACTTAATAGTCCGGCAGCCAGAACGAGTTTCTGCAGGGAACGAGGCCGAAAGTGAGACTTTCACAGAATGATGTACACCTTCTGCCTACCACGAATTCGCGCGTCTGCCGAGTTCTAGTGAGTTCCTCTTCTTGTCAGACAGGATCAAAGAAAAACACATGTAAATCCAATGGGACGCAGATTGCAGTTTTTAGCTAAAATGAAATTTTCTATATTTTCTCTGATTAAACAAAAAGTACTAAGCCTAGAGTCATAATTTTTGGTATGGAATGTCTACAGGTCATTTCCTATGATATGCATGTGCTGTTATCATGCATCTAATCGGGAATGTATGCGAAAATGTGGTTAAATGTGGATAAAGTTGCTCAAAATGTTTGTGTTTGTCGACATTAAGAGGCTCGCCAAATCTAAATGTGTTTAGCTTTATAAACATGTTTGCATGAACATGAAAGGAAATGACCTGAAGACATTCCATGCCAAAAATTATGACTCTAGGCTTAGTACTTTTTGTTTAATCAGAGAAAATATAGAAAATTTCATTTTAGTCAAAAACTGCAATCTGCGTCCCATTGGATTTACATGTGTTTTTCTGTGATCCTGTCTGACAAGAAGAGGAACTCACCAGAACTCGGCAGACGTGGCGATTCGAGGTAGGCATAGGGTGCACATCATTTTGTGAAAGTCTCACTTTCGGCCTCGTTCCCTGCAGAAACTCGTTCTGGCTGCCGGACTATAACCAACATATTCGACGCAGCCGGGGACGTGCTTTGAAAGGTGAGAGAGCCATTGCGACATTACCAGCTGCTCGAGGAGCGAACGTTAACTGTGTGGCGAGCATTTCTCCAACATCACTTATTTCGTTTTCTTCTCACTATGGATCTCTGAAAGCAGCAGACTTTAAAAGATATCTTGCCAGCATAGCTGAAGGGCTTGAAAGAGCAAATTATCAAAAAGTGGTGATTTGCATTGACAATGCTCCATGGCATGTGAATGCTGAAACTCAATGGGATGAAATCATGGGCAATTATCGACAAGATGGAAGGGATTGGAAACTTCTTCGTATGGCTCTGTATTCATACAGTTGTTCACCAATCGAACGATTTTGGAGTTCTTTCAAAGCTAGTGTCAAAGAGGAGATGCGTGAAAGAAGAGATGAGCTGCTTGCGGAAAGGATTCCGGGTGAGGAATCTTTGACTGCTCGTCGCAGACGTATTCTTTGCGAGGTGGCGCAGCATCAATCTGTGATAAAGTCTGGAGTTTCTAAATTGCAGGCTTACTACAACAAAATTCAATCCGTGATAGCTCGTGCTAGCAATGGCGAAGATGTTCCGAGCGGACGATGAACTTGAGACTCTTACATTTTCTAATTTAGTTGTTTATTGAATTATGAAGTTTCATATCTCTTTGATAACTTTCTAAATGATGTAAATAAATATTGTTCGTTTCTCTACTGGTCTTTAATTTACAACTGAAATTCCAACGCAATTATAAGTCATATCATACAGTAATGAAAATTCTTGTTGGTATAGGAAAAAAGGTAATAAAAATAATAATACAATGACTAATCATACAGTTGTAAAGAGTCTTGTTGGTATAGGAATCTAGGTAATAAAAATAATCATGCAGTAATGAAAATTCTTGTTACTATAGGTATATAGGTAACACAAAGACCAAAAGTGCAAAATGTCAATAAAAAGCTCAAACATTTTTAACTATCAAGAAAATACAAGTCTGCAAATGTAAAAAGAAACTAAGAAATATGAAATATTTTAACCGCCTTGTCGAAATAATGAAATATATTGCAATTCAATGGACAGAAATAATTCTGAAATAATGTTCTCATTTGAATTCCTCTTGTTCGAAATTGAATCTCTCTTGTTCCAAATTGAATCTCTATTGTTCGAAATTGAGTCTCTCTTGTTCCAAATTGAATCTCTCTTGTTCGTATTTGAATCTCTCTTGTTCAAAATTGAATCTCTCTTGTTCGTATTTGAGAGTGAAAAGGTGTAGTAATGGCTTTCAAGTGCTTAACATAATCAATAGATAAAATAGATGATAAAATAGATATGCAACAGACATTTATAGGTTTTCCGACATTAATGTCGGAAAACCTATATATTTGTGACTGTTGAACTTGCGATGATAGATCTATGATTAGAGGGAATTAAGTATCATGTCGGCTTCGCCTCGTCCTGCTATATTTGTCTTCGGACTTTCTATGCCGGATAACGAGAAATAAAGATATGTTATTATACACATAATAGCATCTGTGGACATGACACTGGAATTTCTGCACCTTTTCTATGACTATTTCAGATATTTTCAAATCGAAAAGGTATGCACATTTGGCCAACTCTGCTGTCTCGCAATTCTTGAATTTATGCAGCACCATTATGGTGAAAACATCTTTTGCATCTTTAATTTAACTAAATTGATTAAATTTCAATTTAATTAAATAGATTTTCATCTTTAATAATGAATGTAGCGGCAACTAAAGGGAGTTGCATTGTTACGGCTATTATTTCAAAATTGAAAATGCAGGCGGTATTATCTTCCAAATTAATAAATGCCAAAAGATGAAAAACTCCTTTTCATATAAGCGGCCGTTTCGGGTCCAAATTCTTTTTCAACGCAAATGACAGAAATTAGATGAAGAGCGTATTTATATGTCGTTTTCAGTCTTTGCAATTACATTCTTCATCTCATCTGTGATTTCTGTCACTTGCGTTGAAAAGGGGTCTTGACCCGAAATATCCGCTTATCTAGAAAAGGAGTTTTGTGATTTTTGGCATTAATTATAGAGGGAGAGACAACTTATATTTTCAATATTGAAAATAACTGCCATGACATCTGTAACAATGCGCCGAACACACAACGCATCGGAAACAAGTATCTGATGGAAACACCTACATGAGGGCTTCATCAAACTTCAACGGTCAATGAGGACAACAAAATTTGAGTTTGATAGCAAGATAAGTTCTTCTTTTTAATCTCTGATCACAATAATCAAATTCTTTATAAAAAGGTAGCATTTTGTCATCTTTCAAATGGATCTTAATATTTACAGCATGGTTTACAAAACAGCTATCCAATGCTTTTAATTGACTTGGTGTAAATGCCCTATCAGAGGCGAAAGGCAAGATGGTTTCCTATGAAACAGAATGATAATTTTGTAAAAATGCTATTAACTAATGCTAATTTTCACAGCAATACCTCTCCAAAGAAGTTCTTCTGATGCCTGATCCACAAGGATGCCACAACACATCCTACAACTGTCTGAATTTCAATAATTTCGACGGCTCATGTGATCTCTAACCCAGATTGGTAGAATTTATATCAAAATGTCAATTGACTTAAATGAAATAAAAGAAACAAAAAACAGTCTTCTTGATGGAATAATTTCTGATGGCATTAATCCAATAAAGGTTGCCCTATCTACTGAACGGATTTCACTACAGCAATAATAGCATGAATGGGAATCTGGATTCATTCCGTGGCTTTATATATTCTTCAATAAATTCACTAAGAGAAACCTCGGCAAGATTATGTCTATTGAGAGATCTTTCTCCATGGTTTTGAATTCATCACTCGCTGTCGCCAAAATTTCATTGATCTCTTGACGACAAAATTCAGAAAATGAAAGAAGCTTTCTTTCATTTTGTCTCACTCTCAAAAACCGGTTGGCAAAACTTCAACCCAACCGATAGCGCGTTTTAGCCCTGGGTCAGACATGCGGCTAATGATGTTGCTATAAAATCAGAAGCTGTTATGTATAGGCCACCATTACACTGTAAATCGCTGGATACTAAAATTACATACAAATATATACCAAATTCACATACAATTTGAAACTGACATTTGATGCGAGATTCTCGCATGTTTACAGATATCTGGTATGTTTCTTCATACGAAAGCTCACTTACTTTCGCATGTGATTGGTATGCAGCGATGAGAACTATTCTATCTGTGATTGGCTGCTTTACAATGAAATACGACCTGTTGGTGTATTTTTATACGAGACCTGATGCAAATTCGTCCTCATTCGTATGTAGAACTTTACGTCACATAGAAGAATATATTTATATATTACATACTACTGTCAAATAACTTTTTTCAGTAATACCAGTCGTGATTTTTTTCTTTTTGATAGTGTTGTATTTAACTGGATTATATTTATTGTGAATTTTATTCTGCTATTTGCATAGTGACATTAACAAGACTCTTGGTTATCTCTACTTAATGAACCAAATTGATCAACATCAATTCATTCAGACGATATCTTCAAGCCATGTTACTTATGTATCTCAAACATAACTATTTTTGCGTTCATGAATTATAATGTGTTTTTATTTCGGATTGATAATATGCTTAATTCCAAAATTACATAATGCATGATTGTTGATGGTTGAATACATATTGATTGTTTATGAAATGCCTTAGACTTACATGTATTAAAGTCGAATTCAGTATTGCAATTGAATGTCATTATCTCACTCCTAGCAAAACAGTAGTAAGTACCATGCAATATTGGCGTGATCTTTATTGATAAAAGGCCTTAAATCAACATATTTTAGACATCATTGATGCTTTCCTTTAACATTGTGCTGGTATGGCTTTAGTATGTAAAGCATACCATAGTTGAAAGAACATGCAAAAGCATACAAATAGATGCAGAAATATACCGAAAAATGTTTTGGTATGCATCCTTCGTATGTGATTGGTATTGAGCGATTTACAGTGTAGGAATGAACTTTCTTGTAGAATTGTGAATTGAAATGAAACATTCGCTAATTTTTGTGCATATAAATTGCAAATCCTTTTATCAAATCGGTTGTATGAATGCTGAATTTACTTTGCTATCACATGTGCATCAATAGTACATTATGCCTATCCAAGGTACGTACTGCTCGCGGTCTGCAGATCGAAGCACGTGATGCCGTTGTGTCGTGAATTCTTATAGCTTTCATCTCTATAGGCTTCCTTGAGAAGTGCAAGATACAAATTCAAGGGAAATACATGAACTTTAAAAGAAACAGAGAATTTGCGAGAGTTTGATGACATTCCTATGTGGCATTCCATTCTATGTATGATTATCAATTATTAAAGCACTGTTACAGAGCAATTTCCTTAAAAAATCAAGGATTCCTTTTCTACTTTCTCAAAAATTTAGCTTCACCTAGATCTTTTTCGTCTACATTTTCCTTGAAATAAACTGACATTGAAGACGTAATTCATCTGAGCTAAAATATTTCAAGCAAAGATTTCAAAGGTTATCGTCGTGTATAAAGTACGTACTGTGAGTGTTCAATCATAGTTGTAGTGGCAATGGTTTTACAAAATAAGCCATTATAAGTGTTTTACATTTATGTACGATGTTGTAGCGACACAAGAGTTCATTTCTCTTCAGCCATCATTGCCTCGTATACTTCTTCCAACCAGCAGCAGGTCCCATATTCATGCTCTGGTTGGTTTACAACACGAGCCCGCACAATCCAGAGCCAGCATGATAGTAGAAGGCAACAAAGTAGTCATATTCTTCTTCCGAGCATTCAATAGCGCGTAATCTTTGACTTTCTTCACATTTGTAACATTACGTGTGCATCCTCCTTCTCCTTCATCATCATCAGTATCAAAGAATACAGGAACTGGAACCTGTCGGAATTGGTGGGATCGTTGAGTTTGCCATGTGAGAGTCCATTCTTGTCTTGGTTGGCACATGGGAATTGAAAACCAATCCGGGTGACTTGATAATTTTACACTATCTCCGAAAGTGCCGCCATTATGTAGTAATGACCGATGAAGTAATGACCAGCTCTTAGGTTCTTGTTGTTGAAATTGATGGCATTTTGACTAGTTACCAATTCTTCGTTGTATTTACCACAGAACCGCTGAGAATCGCACCAGTTTAGTAGTAGGCCTAGTAGTATAGCGAGGAAAAAAGCACCGGCCCAAAGGTCGACGCATGTCGCTCTCCTGCTCAAATGTGCAAATCAATCCTAAAGAGTCCCGATGATAAATAGAGAGGTAAGACACCAGTTCTGTTACCAAATATATTTCGGTCGATGATAAGACCTTCGTCAGTGGTGTTACAGATGACAGTGACAACGTAAAGCGTAAGAGGCGTTGGAGCGCTCGTACGTGATCGATGGTTTGATTCTTAATTACAATCCAGCAAAATGTGACAGATAGTGGACAATAGACTGCGTGATATCTCACGACACAATAGCGTTTCAGGCTTCAACAATAAAAGCTCCATAGAAATCACACAATCAGATTACTCGTACTACATGGTTGAGAACTTGAAAGCCATGCCAATCTAGATGACATCAGCAGTCCTAAAAGTCAGGAAAACTAACAGCAAAATGAATAAAATCCTTCAAAGAAATAAATAATAAATAAACAATGTACAGAAAAAAGTGAGAAGTGAGGAAAAGAATAATACAAAAGCTACACATGCTTAGCGTAAAGTCGACAATACATTTTTGTCGTTCGCATAGCATAGACGCACGTTAAAATCTGTGACCCTGTTACAAGTATTCATTATAAATGAATTGAGTCTTGCTGAGCAATCACCATGAGTAGTCAATAAGTTAATAGTGTTAGATTGCTTTGCAGATGACCTGTTGAGACCTGTAGGACGGCCGGTACGAAGCACACCGATCCATTTGGACTCTTTTTGAAGTCTATGAGAGAGTGAGAAGGATCGATCAATAGCAAAAAAGCTCAAGTCCGATAACGTATGAACATTTGTAAAATGAGGAACAAGAGGGGAATTGGCACTGCCATTACGAATGTCCCGCAGATGATGGCCTATGCGTTCTCGTAGAGGACAGCCCGTTTGGCCGACATAACGCACAAAGCACCTGGTGCACTCGATGACATAAATGCAATGAGTGGTAGCACAAGTCAGATTAAAAAGAACAGGGAAAAGCTCAGAGTGTGAGACGCCTCTGAAATAGGTTACAGGTTTCACAAAGGCACAGGGACCACATCGAAGTCCGTTACATTGCCTAAAACCAGGCGACCAGTCGATAAGGAAGTTGGCAATTGTCAAAACTTTACGCTTTGCATTTCTCAGAGCCGATCTTGTAACGCCTTGAGCACGCCAATGAGGTAAAACCGTGTCAACCGTGTTGTTGAAATCTTCGGCAGTTGATGAACGGGTGGCCCATCTCAAAATTTGGGAATACACAACACCTTTAAAAACATGAGGCGCGTGGTGAGAGTCTTTCGGTAAGATTCTGTGACAGGCAGAATCTTTGAAGGCTATACGGTGATGAAGGTGGGTGCTATAAACAGGCCGATAGATGAGAAGATCCAGGAAATGAATGGATTGTGAATGATGATTGAGCTCCAATTGAATGTGATTGTCGCGGCGGTTCAGATGATGATGAAACAGCTCTAGAGCTTCTATACCGTGCGGCCAAACTGCGAAGACATCATCCTGAAATCTGACCCACAAAGTAGGCCTGAGATGGTAGGAGTTGAGTGCGTCATGCTCCCAAGCGCCCATATAGATGTTCGCGAAAGACCCACCGAAAGCCTTTCCCATGGCGACACCAGATTCTTGCACAAAATACCGGTCATTGAAACAGAAGTCATTTTGCTCAAGAGACAGACGAAGTAACCGAATAACGGCATCATCAGGACGCCTATGATCAGGGAGATGTTGGAAAGCAGCGGCGACGCGACGTATGCCTTTGGTGATGGGGATGTTAGTATACAAAGCTCTAACATCAAATGTACACAGGATAAAGTCGGAAGGTAAACTGCAATTTCTGAAGATTGCGATGAGATGCTGGGAAATTATTTGCAATAATTAAAAATCACAAGGTACAAAGAATGTAAGAAATGCAAAAGCAATGAAAGGCATCATTGCGAACAAATGCAAAACAGCTTAAAGAAAAATCAAATTCGAATTCAAAGCTGATTACATAATGCAGTGGCCCAGGGTAGAAAAGAACACGAACGCCGCTGAGTGAGAGACAGCAGAGCTCTCAACAAACGTGAAAAGGGCAGGCTCTCAGGAACATGACGATTTAGTAGATGATGCGGATTAGATTCCGACTTAAACAAAAGCTTCATGGCAGCTTTGCTAAACCTTAGCGAAATTGCTGGAAATCCACTGCAAGTACAGGAGTCGTTACAAATTAACCGATGGCTCCGTTTCTGAAAACGTTCAAACTTATTTAAAAGTTTACAAGGCAAAGAGCCATAAACAGGTGAGGCATACAGGAAGACAGATGTAACTATGGAATGATAAATCATAATCAGATTTTCTTTGGAAATGTTGAACTTAAGACATCGGATGATATGCGGTCTTTGAGATGCCGTCCTAATTACGGCGGCAACTTGAAGATCCCATTTCATATTGCAATCAAAAATGAATCCAAGGATTTTACAAGAGTCCACAATTTTGAAACCCGTATTAACATCAATAGCATTATCACGTGATCGCTGAACACATAACTGGTAACATTTCTGTACATTAAGAGTCAATCCAACACTTTCGAAAACAGCTTTACATTTATCGATATGCACAAGAGAAGATTGATGATTTAGTAAATGTTCGATAATAGTAACATCATCAGCGTACTTAATACATGCAATAGTGCGTGAAATCCCAGAAAAATCAATCGCTCCCATGAATGCCGCAAACAGATATGGTCCAAGAACTGATCCCTGGGGTACTCCAGAAGGAATGCTCACGGTTGGACCAAGATGATTCCTGATTTTGACCCGCATGCGACGATTTCAGAGGAAAGAGTGAAGCCACTGAAGAAATCCGTGGTTGAAACCTTGAGACATCAAATAGTTGATGAGACGACAATGTTGCAACTTATCGAATGCTCTAGAGAGATCGAGGCAGAAGACATTGACTGATGAGGTCTTACGATCGTCGAGGCACTTTGTTATGTGGTCATGCATGTCAACTAGAGTAGACGTCGTTGATCCGCAAGGTCTATAAGCATGCTGCTTGGGACCATAACAAGCAACCAAGTCAGTTCCAATTTGATTTAAGACAATTTTCTCAAACACTTTTGATTGAGGAGACACAAGCGAAATTGGATGGAAATCGGATAATCCTGGAGATTTCGATTTAGGTATTGGACAAATGTGGGAATGCTTTAAGCACATCGGAAAAATTCGAGTAGAGATTAACTTGCTAAAAATGTCAGTTAATGGAGTACACAGAAATTCAGCACCGATGTTTAACAGATACGGTGGTGGAAAGTCAGGTCCACACGCTTTCCTCGTCTTCAAATTAATCAAACTGGAATAAACCGAATTTGAGGTCACCGTAAAGTCCCATTCAGCATCATCAAGATCACAAAGCTCAAGGTCAGTCGCAAAATTGAAATTACTGGAAAATTCCTGAGTAATACCATCAAGCAAAGATTCTTAATCAGAGTCAAATCTCTTCAGCAAAGAAAGCCATGAATCGCCGATAGTGGACCCTCGAACTGTTCTCACCATTTCCCATAGACCCCTTGATGTTTGGGATCGCTTTTCTCCCCAAATACGCTTGGCCTTAATAATTTCATGTGATATCTTCACCTTGTAGTGTTGAAACTCAGGCCAGTTGTTCTGTCGGAAAGCATTCCACCTTTTGTTGATCAACATCTTCAGGATTGGAGTCATCCATGGCTTATCCCTTTCGGAAAAAGTTACAATTTCACAAGGAATAGCAGATACACACCATGACAAGATCTTGTAAAATATATTGCACATTTCAAGTTAACCGCATTGATGAGAGAAAAGTCAGCTAAGGAAAGACGCCGCAGATATTCACGTAAATGAGAAGCTCGATAATCCCACACAATAGTAGAGCGAAGGTTTGGAGAGGAAGGTAAAGAATTCACAGGGCGCAGCAAAACACAGTTGTGATCCGAATTTCGAAGTGGGGGACCGATGATAGCGCCAGCACTATAGGCATCAAGCAACTCTTCGTCTATCCAAATCTGGTCCAAACAAGATGAAATTTTGGTAGGATCAGACACACGATTGACAAGACATAATTGTTCCTTCATGAACGAAGTTTTCATATCATTGAAGTCGCCTGCAATAACCACACAGCTACCCGGATACAAAGTCAATAATTGATAAAATTCGCGAATGAGGAACTCGGATATGTCGTCATGTTCGTGCTTCCGTAAACCAGGTGGAATATAAATGGCGCAACTAATCAGTTGAATATCACATATGATGCGAATGAATTTGACTTCAATTGACGTAGGACAATCAGACACAATTTGAATTTCCTCGGAAAGAAAGGATTTGCGCGCCCAAATGCAAACACCACCACCCACCCCTCCGCAACTTTCAATCACTTCGGAAAAAGCAGTAGTTACTTAACTGAAAAAGAGAGTCGTTGATTTCATCATGAAGCCAAGTTTCAGTTATTACAGCCACATCATTATTTAACGTGGAAAGGGTCAAACAAAGCTCATCCAATTTAGGCAAAATGGATCTCGCATTAGTCAAAGATATTGTTGGACTCTGAAGATGCCGAGGTAAAATCATCGTCGAAAATTCGGTAAGTCAGAGCGAAGTCTCACAGATCCACGAAAAATCACGACATCTTCACCTGCGTTGCGCCGCTCTTTCAATTCAATTCGTAATCGACTTTCAAGCTCACGCTGAAGAGGCGTTAGATCAGGATGGATAAAGACCGAACCAAATTCAGAATTCCGAAGAGACCTTGACTTCTGCACGATTTCCTGCCGCTTTGATGTAGATGTAACAGTTACACGCAAGAGACGAGCACCAGATTTACCCGGTTTGCCGATCCTTGCAAGCTCCAAAATATCCACATTACGACGAACGTGACGTGACGTTATGAACTTTCACTTTCTTGACACTTTCTCTGTCCGCCACGTTTCTTTCCTCAACATTACCCTGAGATTCAGGTAATCCATGAAAAATGACATTGTTCATTTTATTCATTCTCATTTCAATTTCACTGAGAATCTTCGTGGAGGAAAATTCGACGGATGAGAACACATCTTGTCGAAGTTGGTTGACTTCCAATTTCAGATCATCGTGATCCCTCTGAATGCGCTCAACTGAATTCTCAATAGTAGAAAACCTGGTGGTGAGTTGCTGAATCTGTTCCTTCAAACAATTAATGTCACTCTTGACAGACTCAATTACTTCGTCCTTTGCCTCTTTAATCAGATTTTTCAATTCAGCAAGCTGACCAGATTGCAAGGAAGAAGACCGTGTGCGTTTTGGAGTATTAGACGCCATATGTTAGCACAAAACGAATTTTCGCAATCGCATCAGATTTGAACCATCAGCTGTCCGCAGCACAATCGGAGCCGTTAGTCACTACACCACTATCACAGATGCTGAAGCCAAAGAGAACGTTCAAGTAATAGAGCGATGCAAAATCGATCTTGCGTTTTGACGTCAGAAACAGTGCGGACTTCAACACGGGCAAACAGTCAGCCAAGAAGTGAGATAGTGAGAAGAAATCACAATCACTGATTCCGATGATTACAACCTCCTCAAACGTCGAAGCGGTGATAAGGAAATGATCACGGATGAGACGAACACACTGAGCACGATGAGACGAATCAGATGATATAAAAATTATCACATAAATCCACAGACAAGAATGCGAATCAGCAATGAAGCCACAACTGATCGGAGTGATGTCAGCAATCAACCGCACGTTCATATACAACTGCTGTATACAACGTTCATATATACTGTTGAACTCGTGTTCCAATACAAGCAGACTTCATAATGCTTTGAGACCGGACTTGGACAAGCATTTGATATGGTGAAAAGAATGTAAATGATATTAAGCAAGAGCTCGATTTAGACGAAATGCCACATTTAAGACTGAAGCTCAGTAATACTCATACCTCCAGAAATAGGCGGATTCGCAGCAGATTGACGTTCACAAAACACTTTACAAAACGACTTTACAGTATGACACAAAAGCAGTTGGTCCAGGGGTCTTGCACGGACTGGTGCAAAGAGGACCTGGTCTGTTATAGAACCATTTTTGGGCCCATCATGGGTCCATTTCATCGCAAGACTGAAATATTTGATAATATCAAGAATGTTTTTCACTCCATCAACGGAAGCATACATTCACTTTCGATGCTCTTGATCGTAATAAAACGCTGATTCTTTTGGACATTTCTGCCTTCATCACGTAAGTCATTAGTTGAATCTTGCATGTTATTTGTGGTATAAAAAGGGACTGTCATTCAATCAATGCTTTACGCAGTGATACTTGAATACCACAACACAAAAAACCAATTTCGTGACTAGAGAAATAGAGCGTATTTAGTTTTTAATTTAGCAAGCAACTTTATAAAATAAACGAAAATGAAAATGCTCAAATATAATAGTGGAATAAAATTGTAAATTAGACATGACATAAATAATATTGTTATTTGGAAAAGCAATTTCATCAGTGGTAAGTGGAATGGAAAATTAAAGTGTTTCTTGGGTTTGAATGGTTACTGAAAAAGTTAGTAAAAGACAATGAAAGGGTTTTACCACAGTATTAGATTCATCTGCGTACGCTTCGGCTTCCTAGAAAGGAAGAATCAAATCCAACTTTAATATCGAAATGACACATCACAGAAACAGACAACACTTGGTCCTTCTCGAATGGATAATTCGTGTACCGCTTGCTGTTGGAAATGGCAAACAATAAGCTGTCAGCAGAGGACACCACAGCCAGTGAGAGAGGCGTGCGTGCTGTGATATCACTTCGCACACACCAAAACACACATTGGCTAACATTCGATTCAGTGTATGCATTATGCAGTGAGAAATGTCGAGGAGAGGATGTGAAAACATCAAGTCAACTAATTTTCGTACGCCTGCTATTTTTTTTAATAATGATCGGAAGGGCGAACATTAAGGAGAAAACTTGTGCGCAATGATCTGAATTCTTCGAATCTGAAAGAATTTTGGCAATCGAGGCACATTGATGGAACTCACATTAATCTGCAAGCGACACACGAGTACATGTACTTTGCGCGATGGGAAGTTTAAACTTCCAATATATCTATACGACACTGTCACGATTATGTTAATCAAATTGCATTTTATTTCGCTTTGTTTTCTACTTTAGAGATAAAATCTAATTGGTAACACGTGAGCATTGAGGTCAGACTTGTGGTCAATTTTTCTATCTAACAGATCTATTTCCTCATAACTGCTAGCATGCTAATGTATCCACAGAATTAGATTCATCTGCGCGCGTCTTCGGTTTCCTAGAAAGGAAGGATTGTATGTAGCCTAAACATCGATATGGCACATTACAGAATTATACAACTTGCTCCTTCTCGAATCGATAATTCGTGCATCGCTTGCTGTTGGAAATGGCAAACAATAGGCTGTCAGCAGAGGACACCACAGCCAGTGAGAGAGGCGTGCGTGCTGTGATATCACTTCGCACACACCAAAACACACATTCGATTCAGTGGATGCTTTATGCAGTGAGAAATGCTAAGAGGATGTGAAATCATCAAGTGAACTTATTTTCATGTGCCTGCTATTTTTTTTAATAATGATCGGAAGGGCCAACATTATGGAGGAAACTTGTGCGCAATGATCTGAATTCTTCGAATCTGAAGTCTGAATTGTGGAAATCGAAGCACTTTGCTTGAACTCACATTAATCCGCAAGCGACGCACGACTTTTTTCCCCATCTCTGTAAGGTATTAGGAATTCCTTTTTGCCCACTTAATAGGTTCCTCGATGTGCCGTTGATTTCGTATTAATCACACTTGGTTTGTTAATCTGTGGGTTTTACTGTGCTATATTTATGGAAAATGTTGAATGTGGTATACTACTAACAAACCTACAAATATATAGGAGTGTTGCATACTTTCTTTGTCACACTTGAAAGTTTATCTCTTCATAGATTTCTTTAATTGATCATTCTAGTAGAGGTGATAGTAATTGACTGAATTCTAAAATTTGAGTTTCATAATCACAAATCAGATTAACTCACAACGAAAAGGACCGCAGGGTTGATCGAATACAAGCAATTGCATTCAGAGTGGACAAGGACGAAGGAACTCAATTTCTCACAAAAATGCATCTCAAAGACTTTAAAGATAATTTCACGAGTGAAGTCGAAATACCTATTCGATCACTCGTGATCTCTCGACAAATATTCAGACAATTATGAACGCGAACCTACATTGAGAAAGCAAGCGTAAATTTGTCTGTTTACTTGATAAAGAAAAATCTCGAATTTCTGCCAAAGTACTCATTCTTCGGTTCACGAATAAATACGAAATTCAGAGCGAGTGAAAGAGAACGCGAATCAGATGAAGGTGCATATGTAAAGTGCTTGCGTATATGTCATTCATTTTCTCTCAACAGGGAAACAGAAAACATATGGAAAAGATGTGATATTGGAATCAAATTTCTTACTTTGTGGGTGTCCAGCACAAGTCAAACAGCTCAAATTGCAAAACGGCACAGATGGCATACAGCTTCTTTTCATCAGAATTAATAATTTGTCAACCAAAAGTACAATCCGTTCAAATACAATGTGCACTTGTAAGTGGAATGTCTTCCAGATGCAGATAATCTTCTATACAATTTCATTAATTAGCCTATTTTTTTTTATTTGTCTGAGAAATGACATGTTCAAGGCACAGAATTAGATTGCTTGACTGTTTTAGTTTGCAAGAAGTGCAGAAAAATTCAAATCGAGATGCATAGCCTATGCAGGAAGTTAACAAATGGGAAGAAAGAACTGCAGATTTCTATGGTGGACATTTTTCGATGTTGCTTAGTGTAGTCAACGAGTTCAGCAAATTGGTTCTGGCAATTTTGAATTGATTGAAATCTTTGGAAATCAGATTGATTATCAGGTGATCAGAGATTTGATGTGAAATGTGCAAAAGCGAATTCGAAAAGCAATTGAACATAAAGGAGACGAATTTGGCTACTTGGGACGTACCATCAGTCATTAAAAACACAAGCCAAAAAAATTAATCAAATATCGTTTCATATTCATTAAGAAACGAATTCTGTGAACGGTAGTTGCAAAGACTTGCTCATTTCTTCACTTTAACTGTTACTTTGACCAATTTTTAACTTTTTTGTCTATTTTTGAAGCGCACTTTATGAGCAGTAATCTCATATGAGACATTCATCTTACGTATAGTACCCTCCAGTTGAGAGTCCTCTGACAGAATCTGCCTTTTACATGTGTTTATATGCATTGATGAGCCATCGGCTTTACAAAATCAATTTCGTGATATACAGGGGTATTTCATGGTGTTTTGGTTCCACCCGGTTGTTCGAAATTGGGCTTTTTTGAGATTTTAGTATTAGATTTTATCGAGTCGGAATCCTTGGGAAACTGGGAAATACTTGTTTCTTACAAGCAAAAAACTCAGTAAAAAATATTATTACCAGCGAGGTCTTTTTTACTTGTTTTTAAACATCATCAATAGTATTTCATTTTGTTTATCTATTTCAAAAATTCATAGATGATAGCTCAATCAAATCTTAACTTCCCTTACTTGATGAAATCCGGTGCACATCATCATGTGACGTGCTATCTTAGCATTCAGTCATACATCCACAGAATTAAATATTTTGTTTATCTTCTTCGGTTTGCTAGAAGTGTGATTAATACGAAATCAACGGCACATCGAGGAACCTATTAAGTGGGCAAAAAGGAATTCCTAATACCTTACAGAAATGGGGAAAAAAGTCGTGCGTCGCTTGCGGATTAATGTGAATTTCAAGTAAAGTGCTTCGATTTCCACAATTCAGACTTCAGATTCGAAGAATTCAGATCATTGCGCACAAGTTTCCTCCATAATGTTGGCCCTTCCGATCATTATTAAAAAAAATAGCAGGCACATGAAAATAAGTTCACTTGATGATTCCACCATCCTCTTAGCATTTCTCACTGCATAAAGCATCCACTGAATCGAATGTGTGTTTTGGTGTGTGCGAAGTGATATCACAGCACGCACGCCTCTCTCACTGGCTCTGATGTCCTCTGCTGACAGCCTATTGTTTGCCATTTCCAACAGCAAGCGATGCACGAATTATCGATTCGAGAAGGAGCAAGTTGTATAATTCTGTAATGTGCCATATCGATGTTTAGGCTACATACAATCCTTCCTTTCTAGGAAACCGAAGACGCGCGCAGATGAATCTAATTCTGTGGATACATTAGCATGCTAGCAGTTATGAGGAAATAGATCTGTTAGATAGAAAAATTGACCACAAGTCTGACCTCAATGCTCACGTGTTACCAATTAGATTTTATCTCTAAAGTAGAAAACAAAGCGAAATAAAATGCAATTTGATTAACATAATCGTGACAGCGTCGTATAGATATATTGGAAGTTTAAACTTCCCATCGCGCAAAGTACATGTACTCGTGCAAATCACATACTAGACATATCCAAGTTTTCGTTTGCTCAGCTACACATGCAAAATTGATATTGTTAATTTGAATCAACACTCATTTTATCAAGAGTATAATGCCAAGCTATTGGTTATTCGACATAGAACTATTTAAATTAGTAAAATTTCTTTCGTAACTTTGTACGATCAAATATCAACAATTTTTGACGAATTTGGTCAATGATAGCTGCTTTCACGATATTCATTAGATCGGGATCTGGCTTTCATATGATAAAGCCAAGCTGAGTTGACTGAAGCGTTTCGTGTTTCTTTCTTCCCCTGGAGAAGATGACGGATTGAGTTAATTCAGCTTTCTCTAACTTAAATGAAAGCAGGAAAGAAGATGCATATTTGGATAACTACAAAGCAAATAGACCGTGACACGTCGCTTACTGAGATTGGCACTTAACGACTTAAATTACATATTAGACCTCTATTCCCATTTCCTTAACTAAAAGGAAATTGACGCAATACACTTTATAATGCAAGATTACAGTTCTATGTAATTATTTACGAAATGCCGCTTTGATATCTTCCTCATTTGATTAACCGCATAACAACAATTTTAATGGTTGAGACACGTGAGGAGAAGAAATGTCAGTGCATTGACGAAGATAGTCGTTTTAGCTTAGTACCCTAGTTGGAGGAGGACCACGGAGGACCTTAGGACATTCTATTGGACCTACAACTAAAGGGACCTGTGAAGGCTCACCAGGGAAGAATCATTCAGTGTACATAGAGGCATTGAACATTTAATCAATTATCAGTGGGAAGATGGGAACAGGCAGGAAGAGACGTCATTTCATCAAATATTAGAATCATCAGCTTTGCTCACACCGGTCATTATCAACGCAACTTGCATAGTATACAGCCATACACGAAGAAAAATTCGAGATATACAATTAGCATATCAATATAGTCGACCAGTACCCGAGAGAGGTTTGGTTTTGCCATAATTATGGTTGGTTCAAAAGAGCAAAGAGCTACTCTATCTGAATAATTTCTTCGTGAACAAATCCCAGAATAATCATATTACAGTGTGAATTTTACAGGTCCATCTGCGTCTATATTCAGTAGATATGACACATGATCATGTAAACCAGCACCTCCTAAGTCAGACAGCAAAGCAAGACACTCACTATTCGTAATTAAGAAAAGAATTCTTAAGCAAAGCGTTTCAGAGTACTAGCGCACTAGGGTAATTGTTTGTTTTAGTATGTCAACATTTTATTTCATCGTAGTCTCTCCTAAAATTCCAGTGTGTACACTGTAAATCGCTCAATACCAATCACATACGAAGGATGCAACCCAAAGTATTTTTTTGGTTTATTTCTGTATTCTCTTGGCATATATTTGTGTGCTTTTCGTATTTTATTTCAAATGTGGTATGCTTTACATACTAAAGCCATACCAGCACAATGTTAAAAGAAAGCATAAATCATGTCCAAAGTATGTTGATTTAAGGCCTTTTGTCAATAAAGATCACACTAATGTTACTACTGTTCTGTAAGTAGTGAGATAATGACATTCAAGAGTCATTGCTTTCAATACTGAATTCGATTTTAATGCATGTAATTCTAAGGTATTTCATAAATAATCAATATGTATTCAACCATCAACAATTATGCAATATGTAATTTTGAAATTAAGCATATTATCAATCCGAAATAAAAACACATGATAATTCATGAACTCAAAAATAGTTATGTTTGAGATATATAATTCAACAAGATTTCACGGCAGACATCGTTTGAATGAATTGATGCTAATCAACTCGGTCATAAAGTCGAGTTAACTAAACGTCCTGTTGCTAGACAAGTGGCAACGACGACAATCTCGTGGAGTCAAAACTTTAATCTTCTTCAATATCACTCTATGAAACAAAAAAAATCACAACTGATATTACCGAAAAAAGTTATTTAACAGTAGCATGTAATATGTAATGCATATATATATATTTTTCATTATGTATGTGACTTAAAGCTGCATATGCGATGTGCATACCAGAGGCATGCGAAAGAAGATGAATTTGCATCGGGTCTCGTATATAAAACATACCAACAATTCGTATTTCACTGTAAAACAACCAATCACAGATAGAATAGCTCGTATCGCTACATACCAATCACATACGAAAGTACAGTAAGTGAGATGTGGTATGAAAAACATGCCAGATCTCTGTAGACTTACCAGAATCTCGTATCAGATGTTAGTTTCAAATTGTATGTGATTTTGGTATATGTTTGTATGTAATTTTCGTATCCAGCGATTTACAGTGTAGAGCTTTAGGATGCAGGTTTCTTCGATTTTAAGTGACAGATTGCAGTGATAGGTAGAGTGGCAACTCAGTATCAATTAAATTCACAATCTGCATGCACTTTCGATTTTATTAAATGATTTCGAATTGTTGAGAACCACAACCAAATGTGTGATAAGCAAATTTTTGAAGTTTTGAAGAAATTGCCGCGGAATTGACTGATCATGATAGTAATTCAGAAGGAAGAATAGAATTTTACAAATCCTCCGTGTCATGACTTGAAATTTCAGCCAAGAAGCACAATATGAGATCTCAACTTTTCCATAAAGACTTGCATTATAATGAGGTTTACTAAATTTCCTTGAAAATCAGCTTAATTTCCGCTTGATTAAGACACCTTTTATTAAATGCTCATTTTTGTGATATCTAATAAGTTTCATGCTACTTAAGTTGAGGTACCAAATCGCTAGTATATAAAAACAGGAATAATTTGCAAATTTCTAGCTTTTTAAAATGTTATCAAATATTTGTTGGACCGCAGGAGTGTGATCTCCGCAAAAAAACCTGAATATTTTGATATAAAAGTTTTCACAGTATGCTGACATTTTTGAGTCGACACACCACATACTGCATACTTGCTCTATGGTTGATATCATAGAGCAAGTATGCTAGGCAGAGTGGTAACTCCGCATTTATTAAATCCCCAATGTGCATACACTTCGATTTTATTATATTTTATTTTATTTTAAATGAACTCAAGGGAGATACAGTCGGAATTGCTTAAAAATGTGAGATATGCACATTTATGCAGTTTTGAAGAAATTTCAACGGAATTGGCTGATCGTGATAGCAAAACAGAAGGAAATGATATTATTTTACAGATTGCCCGTGTAATGACAGCCTTGGAGAGGTAAAATTTGTTAAATGGGCAACTCGATGACCTGCTATTGCTTTCATGAATTAGAAATATGAAATTTCAGCCAAGAAAGCACAATAGGATGTCGAATTTTTCATGAAGAATTCCATTAGAATGCGGCTGATGGAATTCCTTTGATAATCAGCTTAATTTCCGCTTAGTTAGGATGTTTATTAGCAAATATTCATTCCTTCTCGGTAGTATGCAGTCATCTCGGTAGTATATAAATTGGCAAAATTTTGAGATTTTTTAAAGTGCATAAATAATTTTTTGGACCACGTGAACGTAATCTCCGCAAGAAACTGAATCTTTTCATATAAAAATTTTCACTGTATACAGATATTTTTTGAGTCGACACTCTACCTACTTTATGGTTGATATGAATGATATTAATAAGTGTGTTGTAATCAGATATGAGATTATTGACGCATGAAGACAGACCGCACTGGGTTCACTTCTTCTCTTGATTGTGGGTTGAAGTTGTGCGATTGCTTTGTAGTCATCAAAATGCTGGATCTCGTGTGCTGTTGAGTTTAACAGATAAAGTTTATTCCTTCTGATATTCATTCAATAATAGTTCTGCTATCATTAATAGTCAGATGGAGTGTTAAAAAGCAGTATTTGATGGAAAGCGGGAAAATTTTAAAAAAATACTTAATAGGGTGAATGTGTATCTCGAAGAATGATTCAGGATCTAATTCCAATCGCCTATGAAGCATGCGCTCTACTTATATTTTGTGGAGCTTTCACTATGATGCTCAGTGACTCTAAGCAATTTATCATAAGTCGATATACTTGCCCATGGTATATCCATCAGTCAATCAGATCTCTGTTGACATGAAAATATATGCAGACCAAAATTCATCCCAATTTCGTGCTGCAAATATCACATTATTCCTCATAGTAATGGATTTCATCTTGATGATATTGCTAGAAAAAGTTGAGGTAAATGTCGAAATTACACGGACGGTTGTATGTAAATTCTGAGTTTATGAGAAGCATTCTATATGAAAAAATGTTTAGAATCACAAGGTGTGAGGCTGCTGATCATCTTCGTAAGATTCGATTTTCATTGAGTCGAAGTACGAAATCACCGAGACTAAAAGAGTAATTTAGGCTATGAAGAAACAGAGGATTTGGTTTCAAGCTTCAGGGATTGGAAAAGAAAATTGCTCTTCAAATTTTAAGCACAACTTTCCTACTGAGGAAGTTCAACGGTAGTCACCTGCTACCTTTTGCAACCGAATTGTACGGCACTTTTAATGTTTCATATCTGTTGACTTGTGATATGAATTATGCGCATCTCACATGCCATCGTTTGAAAAATTTCTAGAAATTCTTGTGTCAAAGAAAATCTTTCTTTGACTTTGGATAGAACATTCCCCAGTGACACTTCTCAAAAAAATAAAGCATGAGATTTATATGTAATGCGATTCGTCTTTTGTCTTCCGTATTCAAGACTTTCATATAATTCCCTTTCAATATGCTACAAGTTTTCGGATGTCCGTACCTATAACGGGTATTGAACGCGGATAATCCCAAGTGATGTCTCAATCTTTTGAAAGAAACTTATCTCTGTCATCTTTTGCATGTGATAACTAACTAAGTAACTGTGACATGTCTTTTGTGGTTTTGGTTAATCCCCAATGCCAACTAACTTCTGAATACTTTCAAATTCTTTTGTACAGTGACATTCCTAGTGGAATTTAGTTATGGGTAAGGGCAACTCTTGGGTACACTTGCACAATCGTCGTAATAAAGAGCTATGATTTCGTTATGCTGTTAATAAAATTCGTTTGTAAGTATTTGAACCACTAAACTAAATATTTTGTTTATCTTCTTCGGTTTGCTAGAAGTGTGATTAATACGAAATCAACGGAACATCGAGGAACCTATTAAGTGGGTAAAGAGGAATTCCTAATACCTTACAGAGATAGGAAAAAAAGTCGTGCGTCGCTTGCGGATTAATGTGAATTTCAGCAATGTACTTCGATTGCCAAAATTCCTTCAGATTTGAAGAATTCAGATCATCGAGCACAAGTTTTCTCCATAATGTTGGCCCTTCCGATCATTATCAAAAAAATAGCAGGCGTACGAAAATTAGTTCACTTGATGTTTTCACATCCTCTCCTTGACATTTCTCACTGTATAGTGCATACGCTGAATCGAATGTTAGCCAAACAGCGATGTGTATTTTGGTGTGTGCGAAGTGATATCACAGCACGCACGCATGTGTCACTGGCTCTGATGTCCTCTGCTGACAGCTTATTGTTTGCCATTTCCAATAGCAAGCGATCTACACGAATTATAATTCGAGAATGAGCAAGTTGTCTAATTCTGTGATGTGCCATTTCGGTATTAAGGTTAGATATGATTCTTCCTTTCTAGGAAGCCGAAGCGCACGTAGATGAATCTAATTCTGTCATATGAGCACTTTTTGATTTACATGGAATCGCATTAATTGAGTCCTGGACAGAGTGGGTGCCGGGCCCAGTCCTAAAGTCAGCCGCCAATTTTCGAGATAATTTTGGTTGACGTCCTCTTAAACTTGAAACTTTCTAGATGCCGCACTGATGCTCAATCGAGTTTAATTTGTTCGGCTTGACGTAGGCTAATATCAATGGACATTAGCGGATGGGATATGAGCTTCCCTTTTACGATGATGTACTGTCTGCGTCTATTAATAGTAAAAGGAAACTCTTCAACACAGTAGCTGTTAATTGATGGTCGTATATCGTTAAATTTCATATGTCGTTGCGTAGACACTCGACAAAGGAGCATTTAGCAACATAAATGATCAAGTTGACTCAATACAGCAGCGCAAGAACTAACGGATGTCAAGCAAATTAAGAACTTCCTAATGAGATGTTCAGACGACGATACTTGGAAGTTGGGCGGGCAGCCAAAAATTCTGCAGCGAAACGCTTCATTTCGCAAGCTAGGTCAATGTATATAAAATTATGTCATAATTATGTATTATGCATGTAAATTATACAGATCCTCCGAAATTCAAAAAAACACTTGTTCAGGATATTTCCAATATTCAAAAGCCCATCGTCAGTCGTAATAAAATATTGCTTCAACAATATACCTTCTCTTCAAAAAAACTGCTACAAATGCTTCCTCATTCATTGAATTTCCATCAACGCATCATCAGTAAAAGTATAACAAATAAGACTGCTTGGACAGGTACTAAAAGATGTAGCGAAAATTTTTGCCCCGCAAGCTAGTAGAACTTTATTCATACCTTATCCATCAGGCAGTAGAAATCAGTATGCACAAACAATCAAGGGCGACCGCAAAGAAAGTGTTAGATAGGGAGTTGTTAGTGACAAGCGAATTCCAATGGGTGAGTGATACTTTAGAGATTTGCTAGCCTAACACTGTTTCTGTGCTGTCGCCCGATAAGGATGAGTAATAGCAGACACGCTATGCATGACTATATCAACATAATTGTACACATTATGCAGATACTTATTCAAAATCATACTATATACAGACTGACAGTTTCTGTGTCTGCTTTCGGAAGGGGTACTGAATTTAAATACCTATACCACTGGTGGTATCAAAAGAGAATTTGATGAATGATCTTTAGCCTGAGCGTTAATAAACAGGGACCGAATTATGTTCCATTCTCACTACCAATTAAGACGTTCAATTAAGAACCGGATTTAAAGATCAGCCAGCGCATTTTTCACAATTCAAGCCATGAGAGCGATCTCAGCGAGATTTCACATCATTTCCGAAGGGTTTTGGCGGGATAAGCTATTGACGAAATTAAAATTTTCTTTGCGGGCGTAAGTCATAGTTGCGACTTGAAAAGCGTTTGCATATTTCTATTTATGAATGAGCATATAAATTCATGCACTTGTTATATCCACAAAAAGTGCATTTAATTGGTGGTTACGGATAAGTGTTGATGCCTTGATTCATCTGCCTTGATTCTGGAGCAGGAAATTATCTTGAATTGAATAGATAATTGAACATTCAAGCATGATTTATAACTATATTCAAATGTCTACTAACTTTGAGAAACCTGAGCTGCAGGCTGAGCCTGGGCTTTAAATTGAAAATTTGCCGGTGGACCGAAATTATGTCGTTTTTTCACTCTAATTTCTCTCAACCAAAATTATTTCTAAAATCTCTAGCCGACACCGTTCACAGCAAAGGGTAAATGCCAAAGAATGCTATTTTATCTTTGCATCATTTGATGTCATTGATTTCAAATTGATTGGGTCATGAACTTAAGGCTATGTGTTGAACCACGGATTTGCAGAATAGTCCTGCGCCACTGCGAGATTCTGCAGGGACTGAAGAAAATGAAACTTCCTTGTATAAATTGTAAAATGTATAACCGCGTTGCCGCTTGAACCACAGATGAACCGCTTAGCATGTTCTGTCTTCCCTGAGCATGAAATTGAGGTCCTATCACATTGTTTAGCCACTGATACATGCAGACAGATGAGACGCAGTCTATGTAACAGGACTGTCAACAGATGTTCCAGTAATGGCACGCGTAACCACGCATGTTTAGGGTCATGTGTAATTACGCGTAATTGAGCGTGCATGTCACCTAGTGCGGCCTCGGGCCTGAAATATCAAGCACCCGGGCCGATGTTTATTGTATCTGAAATCATTAACGTTTCCCTCATTTGATAATTAAAATTCTCTGAATCAACTTATGTGATCGCCTGTCGACAGAACTCTTAAGTAATAACATGAAAAAACAACGGTATATGCGACGGAGTAAGAGATAAATAGAAGAGCCAGCGGCCACATCAATTCTTTGATAGCCCGCCGTCAAATCAAGTGACTGTTTAGTCCTCATTTATCTGAGGACATTTAATGTGATTACTACTCAACGTCAACAGTAATGAATCTGCTTACAGATGGTACATAAGCCGTGCAGCATACAATCATGTAATCAATAATCAGCTTTTCAGAGTGATTTTCAAGGAGATTGCATTCAACTAACACAATCGACATTTTCATTAAGGATCGCAATGTGAGCAAAACAATATATTAAGTCACCCGAACTCAAATAAAAAATTATCTGGCATAGGCCGGAGCCGGGAGGAAAAGCGGCCCGGTCTTCTATGGCTACTGCAAAGCTGCGTGACTGCTGAGTTCTACCCGGTTCCTTCTTTTGTCAGACAGGATCGAAGAAAAACACAAGTTAATTAAAAGGGAAACAGACTACGACTGATTAAGTGAGTTGTAATTAATCTAGAACTCTGACATTTGGCTCATCTTCATGTCTTTCTCTATCATGTGCATGTGTCATTATTCTGCCTCTGATCGATGATGACTGCGAGAATGCTGCTAAGACCAATAACTTCCAGTTAGAATTGAATCAAAATGCATTTCGCCAATTTTGAGTTGCATGCGTAATGCGTGCATATTTAGCTTCATATGTTATTGCACAGGAACTGATAAGAAGACAAGCCAAAAATTGTAGCTTTATGCTCACTTCTTCTCACTTAGTCTGCTTCCTGCGATTGGATTTACATTATTTTTGGTATTTTTGTAAAATTTTGTTGCCTGTCTTAAAGGAAGAGGAACAAGGTAGCACTCGACACCCGTGCAGATTTGTAGTTACCATCATCGGCATAATTATGTGAAAGTGCTGGTGACCTGACTAAAAGCCCCGTTGCATTCAGATCTAGCACTGCACTCTTGCATTTATGAAGAATCACTGTGACATGTAGGAGCCGCGGCGTATAGACTGATCCACATCAAGTGATAGGGGTGATTCAACCCTAACTATCACAGTATTGCTGGGTACCTTTAATAAATAATTCTCGCATCTTCGGCTCTTTAGCGCAATTTCAAATATCTATTAAAAATTGATGGATCATCTCAGATGAAAGATCCTCTTTGTAAAAGTACCTTTCCAGAACTCTAAAGTCACCGCACATGGTATTTAGAACATCGGCGGAGCATTATTAATAAAGACGATGAAAGTGCGTGAGTGTGACAGTGAGAGTACTGTTGACTCTGATGTGAAAATTCTTGAATGCGTGAAGAGAGCGCTTGATATTGCGTTGTTGGAAGCCCGTTGGATAAAGTGTAGAAGACCACTGTCGAATCGATGCAGTGAGCTGTCGGAGTAGTGGTGATAGAAGTTCGCACCGCAAAGAAGGTTTGGTGTATTTAACTGTCTGCTGCAGATTAATAAAGCGCTTCTCTTTGATGAAGGGTCGGGACCCGAAACGCCCGAGTCATAAATTTCCTGACAGCTGATGTGTGGTGGTGAGGGTTTGATCCTGCTAATTGACACAGTCGCGCAAGTGGCTTGTAGCTCAGTTGGCTAGAGCACAGGTCTAGTTAACCTTGGTCGTAGGTTCGAATCCTATCAGCCGCACACAACTTTTGAATGGCAATTTGATTTATCGTTTATTTAGTTTCATTGTTGTTGATTGTACATATATTGTTTTCAACCTTCTCTGAACTAAGGGGAGAGCAGATATTTTAACCTGTTTATAACCATGAAAAGACTTCCGTCGGACGGAATTAACTACTCCAAAATGTGCACTTTTTCAATTTTTCTGTGATATTTTACAATATAGGGCACTTATTTTCAGTATGCAAGTAAGTGCATCATGAGACTATAAATTATATCATCATCGTTTATTATGTCATAGACATCGCATAGTCTATTGAAATTTTAGTGCTCTTGGATGATTTACAGTACATATATCCTATTGAACTATAACAGAGTTTGTGGCAAAATAATGTACAGCTAATTATTGCCAATGTAAGAGAAAGTGAAGGTGAACACTTGCCTTTTTTCAGGAGGCTGTTGAGTAAATTCTTTTTCATGAGACTTGACAAATTTTCAAAGCAAAGATGTTTTTTCAAACGTCTAGCAAAACTTTTAGCACTAAGATTTTTCACATAAAAGCAATGTGGAAGTTCATGAAAATTGATCGTTCGATAACTGTTCATCGCACATTGCAATCAGATGTAAATTCAGACAACGGAATTCACAAATTGCTTGACGAAATAGTGGGAATTTGACAGTTTCTCATGCTTAGGGATTATGACATTTAATTAATAAATAATCCTCATTGTCTTGGAACCTCTACACTACATTTTCTCTTGAATCATTTTATGATCTCCAGCAACTTTGTAGGACACTAAGACTTCGAATTTGTCGCCAGAGGTCGCCATAACTCCTTAGTGAAAATCATTTTCTTTTTGTGATGTCATAAACTAATCCAATGTTCAAAAACTGATCAATATTCCCCACTTGACATTGCAAATAGAGGAAAATAGATTGCCTTGTTCTCGCTATATGAAAATTATGCACTGTTTCTTCGTTTGAATTTTAAGGTTAATTTCCTGAAAATCTCACTTTTGTTACCTGAAACGCAGTTTATCAATAATTTGTTTCAGAGCTTTCGTAATTTTCTTATGCTATTTATATTTAATGCACTGTGATGTATAAACTTCATCCTTATAGTTCTAACTACTAATAATAATTAATAATGCGTATAATTCACATGTAGACATGTATGTATGACATGCACATGCATCCTGACTATGCTTCATAGCATTTCCGAATTTCACTATGAATTAAGTAATGGTCTATGCTAAATAGGTTGTGTCAAAATGCAAATTATAAGTAAATAGCTGAATATAAACTTTGTTGTAAGTCTATATACGAGGCTCTGAATTGTTTCGTGACCCCGGGAGAAACCAATTCACCCCCATGACCTTCCTTTTCTTCTACTTCACGGAAACAGAGTGTGAACCTTCTATAAAGGCATATTCATTTGCTCGATTTCGCTCATCTCAATGCTACAAAAAGTAACTGAAAGTCTAACCGAAATTTTGCAGAATTTTGGCTGCAAATCACTTCTATTACTGCAGTTTGCGATGCCAAAGTGTTGAATTTACTGAGAAGTGACAGAGCAGTGAGAAAGAGATTGATGTGTGCAGGGAATGCAACTTAACATACGTCTGCACAATCATAATTATATGATAAAAAGGACGTCTTTCAGAAACCCAAAGAGGTCAGATGATCAGATAAAAAAACTTAATTTTAATTCAAAGTATTTGTAAGATCTGAATTCCCAATGCTCTCTATTCGATGGCTATGGATCTTGATGTGAAAATTACTGTACTCATCTTGAAAATCGATGAGTTTTGACTGTAATACAAAACAACTGCAAGGAGACACAAAATAAATAGGTCATGAATGTGACATTCCTCTGAGCCGTATCTAGAGATTTTCGGTGAAAGTTCGGAAATGTGATGAACTAAAAGTCAGAACACCGTGTCGGACAGTGAGTCAACATCAAAGATAGATTATGTATATGCATACACATCGCTTCATTAAATTTACTATTGAATTTCTAGCGGTGATTCCGAAAATCATTAAAATATAGGTATACTTGCATCGGCTACACATTTACATATACAGTAGGCTTTCGTATTTCTAGCTCTGTTTCCATAAAATAAGCTCGCTCAATACCAAGCTTTTTACTAAGAATATTCATGATAGCAATCTAATAAAGTTGTAATTTCCTCGAGTATGTAATTCACTAGGACACAGAGAGGGAAATTATTTGATGAAGCCCGAGGATATGTATCAAATAATTTCACGAGCCATGTCAGAGAATCATATAGCTATCCTCTATCCGTTATAAAGTATGCCAGATTATTAGGACCATGAATATCCGCGATAAAATCCCTCTCTACCAAGATTTTCCCTGGGAACAAGTTTTATCAGATATAGAAGGAATTCTGAAATACGATTCTACAATTATGTAATAATCTGGTATAGCCTACTTCATCTGTGGATATAAACCTTTGAAGAAGATGCTTCAACCTATCAAAAGCATTCGATCAACTGCTTCCGTAGTGGAAGGTCGGATAGCTCTGCGGCTCTACAACTTGTGTAGTAGAAGCTCGTAAGCATGTTCCATTTCCGACTATCTGTGATGGAATTGTTAATAACATCAAGGATTGCAGACACATCAGAGCAACTGCAGAAAAACAGATATCTTGGATGTACTGTGCTAAAAGATTCACTAGAAGTCTAATGTTTATTAAGAAAAGAATCAAGTCAAATCAGAAATGTCTAAAAAAATTAGCAAGAAAAAGAAAGATTGATAAGGCTGGTATCGGGGTGCTATTTATGTCTCATGTGCTACTACGAAAATCCCACGAGATTTGAAAATAGAAACACTTACCGAGATCAAAACAGACACGAAAGTCAAGGATTCAGAGAAAACAGAAGATACCATGAACTTGAAAGAGAACGAAGAGATGCAGAAGAAAATAGATACCGTGTGGTAAGAACCGACAATGGATACGGTCCGATCTAATACACACCAACACGAATCCTCAATCAACAAAATAACAGATATCACTCACCCACAGCACAACCTTATCTTTAACAGACTAGAGGAAGGAGAGGATGATGAAAATGATTCTGATGAAATCAAACAGCTGAAAATCTACTACATAAATATAAATGGCTTGAATCAGAGTAAAATTAATAATACTGACATGATCAAAGATATGGATGATGCCGACATCCTGTGTTTTTCTGAAACGCATTTAAAGAATGAAGACCGGTTTCCTATGATTAGAAATTACACAGGTTATCACTCCATTGGAAAGAAATCTACCAATTTAGGAAGGAATATCAGAGGTATATCACTCTATGTAAAAGAGGATATCCAGAATATAAAGATAGAAAATATCGTCAATGAAAATGGGAGAATTTTTACCGCTAAAATAATAGTACATACATCATGCATTTATGCTATCATATGCTATAGAGGTAACAGAGAATCTAAATACAAAGATAAAGAATTCTATCAAATTATAAAAGACTACATACATGTAATCCAACATAATATGAAAAATATTATAATGATTGGAGATCTAAATGGAAGAATTGGAGTAGAAAATGATAACAAAAATCTTGGTATTCCAATGAGGAAATCCGAAGATTCAACTGTAAATAGTTATGGACAAGAAATAATAACATTCTGTAATGAAACCAAATTAGTAATAGCTAATGGGAGATTCGAAAATGAAAATTCAGTAGGAAAATGCACATACCATTGCATTCTAAATAATGAAGTCAAAAAATCTATGATAGATTACTTTATAGTATCAGAATCAGTGTTGAAAATATTAAACGAATTTGATATTGGTAATCCAGTTTTGTATACTGACCATTCACATCTTAAAATAAAATTGAACATCACATCAAATGAAAGAATCATTTTAGATAAATGACAGGCCTCAAAATAAGAAAATCATGCCATGTAAGTGGACAGAAGAAAATGCCTCAACATTTGATAGCGATAAGTTTAGCCTAAAATGCTCTGCGTTGTCAAGAAAGTTGACTACTTGTAATATGAATGCAAATGACATATATACTGAACTTCTTCAAATAAAGAACAACTCAACTCATTTTCACGCACGTAAGAAATCAAAATATTCAGAAAACACTTCTAATTTAAGAAGAATCTATAGAAAAGAGGTGGCATCATTCAAAGAAAATAGATCAGATAACAATTTGAAAAAATTGATGTCATCAAGAAAACTACTGCAAAAGCAAATAAGGAAGAAAAAGCGAAAAATTAAATCCAAGAATTTTGATAGATTGATAATTGCGAAAGATAATAATGATCATAAAGAATATTGGAGAATACTAAATGGAAAGAAAATGACCACTATTACTTCAAAATTGAAAATGATGGATTTTAAAACTGAAATGATGAATTCTGAGTTATGTGAAAATGTTCAGTATTGTATCATTTCGGAGAAAAGTAGATATTTGAATATGTCTACAGATTTTGCTGATATTCTTGACGCTGAAATAACACTGCGTGAATTACAATCGAATTTGAAAAAAACTGAAAACTCAAAATCAAGTGGCCCTGATCAATTTGTGTCTGTTTTTTTTAATATTAATGAAAATGCATTACCCATATTGCAAATTTTGTATAATAAACTTCTGCTTGATAATCAGGAACCAATACCATTTTCTGAAAGTTGGATAGTACCAGTTTACAAAAAAGGTGACAAAAATATGGTTAATAGCTATCGCCCTATAAATTTAACCTCAAACATTGAAAAATTGTTAACCAAAATACTCAACAACAGACTGAGCAAATGGTTAAAAAGAAATTGCTTCATTCATCAATGCCAAACTGGTTTTATGAAAGGAAGTTCTACAATGGATAATATATACATAGTAAAAGAATTAATGCAAATCTACAAAAATAATAATCATCCACTATACATGTGTTTTATTGATTTATCAAAGGCTTTTGATACTATTCTAAAGAAACTTCTTTTTTACAAATTGAGTAATATGCTTCCCAATGGCAACTTTCTCCGCCTGCTGAGAAGACTGATAAGTGAGAAAAATTATAAAATTCTACATGCCGGTAACGAATCTGATGCTTTTACTTTGAAAAATGGAATACCCCAAGGAGACAGTTTGTCACCAACTCTGTTTTCAGTATTTATAAATGACCTTGCAAAAGAACTTGACTTAAATATTGGTGATCGCAATGCAGTCAAACTTGGAGAAACTAAAATCCCTTGCTTAATTTATGCCGATGACATTCTTCTGATGAGCAATGATAGAAATAGTTTAGTTAATCAGATACAAAAGGTCCATGATTTTTGCAAACAAAGTGGCTTGAAAATAAATTTCGAGAAAACAAAGATCATCATTCAAAATACCAAACACGAGAATAATCATGTAGAACTTAATCTGATAAATGAAGTAAAGCGAATTGAAATAGTTCGTGAATATAAATATTTAGGATTCTGGATAGCTAACAACACAAAGAAACATTTACTTTCTCTAACTAAGAACGGCAACAAATCGGCATACCTAACTACTAAAAAACTTAAAGAAATCGGATGCTCAAATGGAGTTATTGTGAAAAATACCTTTGAAATGTTAACATTATCAAAAATGCAATATGGTGGAGAATTTTGCTATTATAATAAATTATCTGAGCTAAATAAAATACAGTTTCAATTCTACAAACGTTTCTATCATCTGCTGACTACGACTGCAAATTATTGTTTTATAGGTGAGTTCGGACTATTTCCTTTTGAATATTACTTCGATAAAGCTGCAATCAATCTATGGATTAGAATTGTCTTCAGCGAAAATACTAGCATAAGGAAAGGTTGTTATGATCATATTTTATATAACCTAGACAATAGAAAATATTCATTCATCTGGTGCTGGAGAATGGAAAAACTTCTAAAACAACCTAATTTATCATATATATGGCTGAATCAAAACAATTTGGAAATAAGCAAACAAAAATGTAAAAACATAGTCAAAACAAGATTAATTGAACATTTCAGAGTCCTATGGATAAATGATACGAAGAAAAGTAGAACTGGGATTGACTATCTGGAACTATGCCAATTCGATTGCAGCCCAAAAACCTATTTGAACCTCAATGTAAGGCTAAAAATAATAACACCATTATTGAAATTAAGATGCGGAAACCATGATTTGGCAGTAGGAACCGGTAGCTATAGAAATCGATTAAGATATGAAGAAAAACTATGTAATTTATGCGATGATAGAACAATAGAAACTGTATTTCATTTCATTTGTGAATGTTCAGTATACAACAATATCAGGCTGCATTTCATACCCTTCTTTTCACACATCTCGAAACAAGATTTCTATGCTATGTTACAAACTTAAGAAATGGGGAAAGTCATGCAACTGAGCAAATACATTAAGAACGCGACTAACATCAGAACTGACAGATTGTAGCAATGACCAATGGCATCGTGATCTATGTTCAGACGCATTATTAAAGATTCATAAAATGCTACATCACATTCACTGCGAACTAGAAACACGAACAAGAATCGAGAGGTCCGGAACGCATATCAAACTTGTGCAGCATTCTCATTAACCAATCCTATAGCAGGTAAGACAATTTGAAGGATCATTTACAGATACGTATTGATAATTATTACGTTTTGCTTTTTCATGTGTTTTTTGTTCCGGACCTCTCACATATTAGGACTTACTAATTAGATGAGAAGGGTGTCAAAGAATATTAATAAGTAAACATTTATTAATGCCGCTCATCAACATTGTGCATTTTGTCTTGAATGATTGCAAACCTAGTTATGCATGTCATTCCAATTGATGCAAAAATCGAAAATACCTAGCAACTTATATTCAGTGTTAAATGAATTGTCCTCTCCTTCCAGACATAGTTATTCAACGTCTATCATCCTATCATTCTCACTTCAAATCATAATTTGTAAATATCTCACTTCTGATTTCATTGTCATTCTTGCAAATATGTCATTTTATGTACTCGATACTTGTCGTCGCATAACCTATCATACCTTTGTTATAACCTGATCAACGTGTTTTCATGCATTGGAAATATACAATTCTGATATTCTGATATTCTGATACTACCGCTTCACAAATTGACGAATTCGATGACGATGATTTGTAGCCTCTACGACTTTCAATGCGTCCATAGCAGCTGACTCAAAATTGTCCGAGTGTTGTTGTAAACGCTATCATCCGCCTGATGGAAGCAAGAAGCAACCGAAAGACTCGTATCATATACCTTTGTGTAACATACAAATGGAGGAATTCCTTTTTCCCATCCATTTTGTCAAACTTCTTGTACAGCTGTTTTTGTGCCTTGATTAACTATTGTAGCGAATACTATGCGGGATTATTTCATTGATGCCTGCCCAGAGCCGGCAACAATCGTCGTTGTTGCCGGCTACTGAAACAAAAACCAGTATCTAAGTATGCAGCCAGAAACTTTCAAACTTCTACATGTGCATGAATCATGCTATAGCACGCAGTCACTACAATAGTAATCATGCCTAGCTTTTTCAAGCATCTATGATTCTTACAGCCTCGGCCGCTATGCGGCCTCGGTTGTACGACTCATTGATATGCTTTCAAAATCTAGGCATGATTGTTAACGAACCCTTTATATATCACAGTGGTGGGCAACCAAGTTGGGATATCGGGCCACAAGGAATGACTCGTGAAAAGGCTCGAGGCCACCATTTTCAAAAGGCAGTGATAAGCTTAAAATTCTTTTGCAAGGTGCTTTATTCCGGCTGCTGTAATATGCGAGTATATTCAGTTGTCGTATTACATAAGAAAATTTTACATTTAAATGTAGTATACAGCAGTATTGTACGGAAATAAAATTTGTTTAATATTGAGGAATGATAATTAACATTCTACAACTCATGTGAGCATTGAAGAGCGAATAGGTAGCAAATAATGGAAGCTTTTCTCTGTGTAATTAAAGCATAATCTGACTTTTTCGGTGGTATGACTAACATTACTCTATTTCATCGAAAAACAACAGTCTGCAAGTGTTGCTGCGGCTATCCACGTGAAAGCCGTGCAAGACAAGAGATTGTGCTACAATTTATCATGATACATGTACCTATGTGTAGGCTACATATGTCACCCAAGAAATACGGCTTTCAAAAACTGTACATGGGCTCCACAAACGGTAGTCGGGCGCTAATGCCAGTAGAGTGCAAAATATGTTTGTGCAGTAGAATACAACTGAAATTCAGCAAGAATATTTGGAAAAATGTTGGCCTGTCAAAATCATACGGTTGGACTCCTTCAAACGTATCCTAGGTCTACTCATATAGCCTATTTGCAGGCTCTTTGAAGCGTGGTTTATTACTTAGTGAAGCATTCTTAACAAGGCATCGAATGATGTGACTTAGCATAAACTCGCGCACTTGATGACCATTTTGCGATTATTTGAGAAGATATTCATTGCAAAAGTAGCATGTTTGGAACATCTGAATGTGAATTTTTTGCAATCATATTGCTCATTTATGAATAGCAATCAATGGTTTTGCAAATTCGAAAGAGGATCCCTCACCCTTAGAAGCATCTCTCAAAGATCGGAGTCGGAGTGAATCACTTTCATATCACCGATTCAAGTAAAGTCAGCGGTCATTTAGATATGAGAAGCGGTGGCGAGCCACCCAATATGTCCCGGCGACCTAGCAGGTTGCCCACCACTGATGCATCACAATCAGCTACAGCTGTTTCATCCAAATATATGCATATCATTATCATTATCCTTCAATTCTGGAAGGTATAGATTTATGTAGATCAATTTTCATTACAGTGTGAAATTACAATGTCTGCAGCCTTTCATGTAGGCTATGCATCTGCAGCCGCGTGCAGAGACAGAACCTTGCATCTACGAAACGTTTTGACGTGGGGCAATTCCCTCTTTTCCAACTCCTAGGACGCGTCTCTGGTATAGCGTAAAATCGTCAATTTCAAATATTGCCCAATCTACAACGAAGCTTCAGATATGTTACTCTGTTCTGCTTACTGTCTCATAACGGTGTTTATATAATAGATAAAATTATTGTATTGACTTTTGGCTTCAATTCTCAAAAGTTGTAGTTTAGAAAAGCTGCCAAAATGACCCTTTCTTACCCTGCTGAAGATTGACCCATGGGATAGTTGTAGCTGCTCAAACTTTTATCCAGAAACATGAGTTGTTATGTGGGTAAGACCTAGACTCCAACCTTGCAATCGACACATCTAGGAACCAGATGTCCTACTGCACGATCTAATTCGCCCTTTCGAGACTAATCAATCAATGGCACAATTCTTCAGAGATAAAAACTTATTTGGTGACATTCAACCCCTTAAAATACGCGGCTACGATAATCCGAACGTTGAAATATTTCTCGCCTTATTCAAGGATGTTGCTTGACAGTTTTTTTAAATGTAAATTTGAAATTATATGTATAAGCTATACCCAAGAAATGCATTTTCATCGATTTTCGGCGGCGTAGGTCATCGAAATTTCGTCATCTCAAGAATGAAGTCTATTTACTATACTGTTAGCTATATGTTAGCTATATACATTGAGAGCCTCATCGAAGTCGAAATGAGTTTTCTGGTCACCCTAAACACGACGCTTTTTTATACCGCTATCTTTGGTGCTCAGCAGATGAAGCAAAAGTTTGTGTGTGAGTGCATATATTCCCCATGGTAACTAGCTATGCAGAATTGATTTTACAAAACAAAAATCTTTCTATATAAAAATGCTGAAAAGTGTCATAATTCGTGCGTTGAATGCGTTTATAACATTGACACCAAAATTCAAATGGAAGAACATCATCACCACAGCCATCCAGATGACTTCATTTATTGTGAAACATTAAAAGAAGAATCTAAGAAAAAAATTCCATGCTTAAGAAATGGGCGCCATTATAAATACAAGCTGAATTCCTCGCTGATGGCATATGGTCACCTTAATGAATTTCTAACCATGTCTCCGATGTTCGACTTAGATATGACTTATTTGACTCATAGTTCTCTGCCTACAGCCTATGGACAGATTTGCATCTTTAGAAATAATCACCCATCAAATTATAGGCTTAATTAACTCATTCGGTATTTTCGCTAAAAGTTTTAGAATTTATTGTTCTATCATTGCATGTAAGCTTACGTTTCTGACGATTCGCCGTTGTTAAATATCGCATTGACGGGAGGGAAGTTGCTCATCTGATGAGTTTATCCATTTCTGTGAGCTATGTTTGGATGTGCAGACGGAAGAAGAGAAAGCGAAGATAACAAAAATTCACTTTATCTTAGAACAATCACATACAGTTGATGGCAATGCTGATACTGATGTTTCCTTCCATCTTGAAATCATGTACTTTTTTCATTATGATCATTGAATGCACCAATGAAAACAGTCCCATGGTTTCGCATGTTTTGATTGGATGAAGCATGATTAGATGTTGAATTCAATTTGCTATTATTATTGGTGAGAATGGAGATTTACAAACTGGCAAAGGACTTTATGAACACTTTAAAATTCTTCTGGCATTGTTAAATGAGACTGAAAATTCAAATCTTCTTCGATGGGCCTCAAGGGATGCCCAATTGCCCATCCTAAAATATAATTCTCTGAAAATCGATGTACATGTATTTTGAGAAAAATTGATGTTTATATGAGTGTACTTGATTTCCTGACAAAGATTCAGAACACTCCTCCCTTTCTTACCCTATTGAAACCGGCCAATTACGTACACATTGTTTTAAGTGCAACAGTCACTAATCTGATTTACAAAGAAGTTTTTTTTTCATCATCTAAGACTAGAAAGTGATGCAACCTTTATTGACTACCGAAGGCTTAGACGCTTAGAATATTCATTAAAAATACACCGGATAAGGGCTTTGCCATATAACTTTGTAGTTGTCTCCAATATTCTTTGTGAATAAAATGACTGATAAATATTATTTAGAAAATTATAAGCATAGAAAAAATGAACATCTTGAAACAGGTTGATTCCAAGGAATAATTCTGTGTTGATTCCTGCATATTGATCGATAAATAACATGTTCAAATATTTCTCGAACAATTAGGCTATCTAATAAACTACACCTATATTAATGTTGACTCAAAACCTTGTAAACTTTCTTTGTTTCAAGAAATATGAGGATGTCAAGGAATCATGCTCACACATGGTTACAAAATGCATGTTTTACTCAGGAGACCTTTCAGATCAGGTAGAAATTCAATTATTTCAAACATGATATCTGGTATTAGCGAAGCCGTCAGTAGGCCTACCAGATATTGGCAATGCTGCCAAATCTCAGTAAGGATAAGAAAATGAATTAGTGAATTTACGAGTATAATACGTCATTTACGGAAAATGACAGAAACTTCTCTCAACATGGACACAATGATATTTGAAGATGGCAATAAAAACTTCCTATTTTTCTGGTATGATGTCTTTCTATGCTTAATGTCAGTAAGTATATGCAAATTTAAAAAAAGTGGGCCAAAACTTAAAAGTCTTGTGCATCTGTTGCAACCGGTTTCGGAGTGCATGTCTTACATACTCATGAATGCATAGCCAACATAAAAGAAATGAAATACAAATAATTATGAATTGTGTTTGCCTTCACTTTGAATTTAGAAATGAAATAGCTCTCTAGAATGTCTGTTGGCGCTATGATGGAGCAGTCAAAATGGAGCCGGTTCGAATTTTGTTTGTAAGATGTCTAGTACTCAAAGAGAAATATCGACTGACTGATAGAAAGGCTGTTTGGGAATGTTTGATATCATGCATGTGGACTGTTAGGTGGCTTTTGAACAGGTCTAGTATTTGAATTATGTAAAAATGATTAACATCACATATGGTATTATGCAAGCTCAGATTAGTAGCAAGTCTCATGTATCTGAGTTGGGTACTATAGTTATATTTGTAGCATTAAGAATGAATTCAAGACTGAGCAGTCGATGTCCTGTAATACCGAGTTGACTATAAAACGCATTTTTTTCATCACCCTGTACATGCTATGCAGCATGTGTTTGTAAATCATGGAGGGGGAGTGGGAATCTGGCCTATAAATAGACACGAGATTACCGACACAAAGCTTTTAATCAGTGCAATCTAATCTGGCCTAAATGAGGCCGATTTTTGTCGACTAAATCATGCTTTTTCAGAACGGTGGAGAATAGAATGCTATCATCATGACTTGTATTTCCTCGTATGAATTCAGGGTTTTCTTTAACGTTTTTTATCAGACAATTGTACACTGCCTGACAGAAAAAACTTAACGCTTATCATTACTGATCAATGGCAACTGTTAAATTTCTAATTCGATCTTACTGCCAATCAAATTTCTATGTGCCCTCTCCAGCATCCACATGAAGATATCGTTTATCCTCTTACACGATCAACGTTTGGATAAGTTTAAACATCGCATAATTTCAAAATTTGCTGTCCTTCTGACATAAGTCGTAACTGCATGATGAAGCACTTAGATGAATTCGCAAAATGTATGGCTATTGGAATGATTCGCTGTGGACGTAAGAATTGGATGCACCGCATGTTAGCTAGCTGTTATAAATTGACGGGTGCGTTGATGTGGAGAAGAAAAGATTGTGAAACAGAAAGGATCTGAAAGACCAAAGAAAACAAATAGAGTCAGAGACCGGAAGCTGATGATTGTAGCATAGAAAATCAGCTTCAGAGTGTTTCGCATCCAGAAATAAGCCGGAAATCTGATGCTGGTATCAACTGTTGCGCTGGAACTGCAAACGACGGAAATGAATTTGACAGAACCGGGATTTAAGTCCACTAACATGTAGTACGCATACCTCTGAATAGCTTTTTGAACTGTAGTGAATATATGCGATGGCTTTCCTGTATGAATGAACGTGTTACAGGTCTCGAACAGAAACAAAAAAGATCAGAATGGTGTGAGTAACATTCTAATAGGAGCGCTGATGAGTGACATACAGTGATGTGTATACGAGTAATCACAGTTTATCCTCGATTTCCACGACGGAAAAGTTTATACTCACAGACTGTCTCGTGAGAGATATCCAATCTGCGGCATTTCAGAACATGGTCAATTCAACTGTGGTAGCGTCATGATTTCGGTCGGTTTTTGGCACGATGGACGAGTCAAGGGTGCTATTGTCATCAAGGCATCATGGATGGCTCATGTTATTTCTCGGAGATTGTGAGTCTTTTTGTTACCCATAAGTAAAGGGGGACCATCTCATCATCCAAGAAGACAATGTTCAGCTGCACAGAAGACAACAGCAAAGTGACTACACCTCAGCAATTAAGTAATTCTCATGTCCTTCTATCAATTTTTTCAATCGATATTTCATTAATCGAGATTGCGTGGGATGAGCTGGTAGGATGAAAGGGTGAAAAAATTGTATCTTCATTCTCCTATCAATTTCGAACTACTTTCCCATAGATTAGTTGAAGTGCAATGAGAACGCATTGAGCAAGAGAGATCGGATGAAGTCTTTGAACAATAGAATTTGAGTCGTAATGATAGGGGCCATGCACGCTAGACATGATTGAAATAATTTCTTATCATTTAGAGTTAGTTTTGATGCTATTTCATGAATGAAAATAATGGTCCGTATTAATGATAATAGTGTGTTAATTATAATGTTCTAAGTGTTGAGATTTCTTTGTCACGCAGTATGTCTTAGTAAAATGTAATGTATTACATTTCAATTTCAATTTACATGCAGATGCCTGCATTGCAGTTGAATAGCTTAACTCATTCGCTACCACGGCCGTGGAAGACAGAGCGTGGAAAGACAAGAAAGGCCGAAAGCCTTAGGTTTCTTGTTTCAACGAAAGCCTTAGTAGATATGAAGATCGTCACAAGGAAACGTGGTAAGCAAATCTCAATTCCTACTCTTGTCCACGACTACAATATGTCAATAAATGGCTGTGATCGAATGGATCAAAGTTTGGCTTATTATGGACATTTCCAGAGAAAAACAGTGAAATGTTGAAAACGCATTTTCTTCTGATTACTGGAAATTTGTCAAACAAATGCATGCATTTTTTCTGTCTTTCACGCCAAGCCAAATCTCCCAAGCAAAGCCTGCGAAAATTCGAACATCATTTGACCAGGAAGACCAGAGGACGTCCAAGTATTTCAGATTGCAGGGCAACAAGCATCTTGTCCAGCATGTTGAAGAAGATGGAAGCTGTGCAGTCAGTTGTATGTGCACACGGAAATCGAAGGCGAAGAAATTTTTCTAGTTCTTGATGTAGCTGTCATCCTCATCTTCATCCGAAGGACTGTTTGTTGCATACCATTCTTCAAAAAAAAAATAATAATAAGCCGAGATGGTATTTTTAAATCAATGAATAATAATTGTTCAAACAATTTCATGTTGATTTGTATTTCTTGGAAAGCCATCCTGGCGTATAAACCTAAAATTAAATTTACATGTATGATTGAAAAAATTTCGGGGCTAGGGATGAGGTTGCTTTACACCATTTATTCAAAAATTTGGTACAAACACGAGGAAAAGATTGGTAGCGAAAGAGTTAATTAATAAAAAATGACCGATAGGTGCACACACGGCTTTAAGGCATTTCTACTATAGTAGTATACCCTATAGGTAATCATTTGCTTGAGAGGGAATTTTAGGACTATGTGCTCAATACAATTCAGGAGTAAGCCTATCCTCTCTCAGAGTTACTGTCGCTCGCATTGATGCTCACTTTGATGACCTTTGTTCCACGCATGTAAGGACTCAAAGAGCACTGTAGGGCTTAAGTTTTTATAAGTCTAAGGTTTTGTGATAAGTTACTAAATGCAATTAAAATTATATAGTAAGAGTGTACATGTTTACAAGCATGCTCGTGTATTCTTGTTTATCTTATATGTGCATGCATTTCATTTTTATGTTATCAACTACCACATTCATTTCGCTATAAGTACACTGGCAAATTTGGGAGTTTATGCGACCGTGTTCCCTAAGTTAGCTTCTTTAATTATGAAATTGTGCGACATATCCTCTCATAGTAATCTGTTAATTTGTCTCGGGAAAATATTTTTTCGACAAAGAATGAGTTCAAATGTTCTAACAAGTGCCCGGACTCGAGGGTTATAGTACACACTGAAATGGTGTACAGAATCGAGGGTTCTTTTATAATAAGCAGTCTGAACAAAAGATTTTGGAATTGACTATGCTTTGTAGGAACAAGGCTTGCTTTTAATATTGTAGAAATTTATTTAAGCACTGTGATTACACAGGAAATGAGAAAGTGTGTGTTTAACATGCCTGCTAGTTACTAAAGTGGCAAAAAATATAACGCAAAACGTAAAAAGTTACGCTTATTTTACATAGGTGTAATAATCACCCTTGCAAGCGATAGCACGACAGCAATAATCCATAATAAGGCTTTCAAACTCGTTGACGAAGGGCTCTTCGTGGATTTGCCGACACAAATTAAAGGATTTCAATGTATATTCTTTTTTATATCGTTGCATTATAACCAAGAATTTTACTTTCGGTCATACATGTTGCCTGTGAGATGAAAGCAGCTGCGATTGTGACGAATTTTTGAATACTTTTAAAAATGCACTTTTCTGAATAAAAAGTTAATGGCTTTGAGACATAAGAAAACCCTTCCAAAACTCAGCTCCATGATTCCAAAATGAAAATGCTTTATACCAAGGTCCTGCCAAAATCACATGCATGTGTATTTATTTGAAAGCTTCGGCATCATAATAACGGTGCCATCTGAAGCGTCAAATCATCACATTTAAATAGAAATTATCAGTCTAACCGAAATCTTTACTTGCTGAAGACTATCATTTATGGCAAGGCAACCTGTATATGGCGATAACAAAATTTTGCGTACCTTCCGATTAATCTGTTCTCACCGAAATTCAGTGTTCTCATTGGTTGATGATCTAGAAAATGACCATGAAATGCTAGCCTATGATCTCATGAAATACTTGAAGGTGTGATCATATATGTATCAGAGGATCGACAAAGTTCTATGATGCATGTGCTATCTGATCTAAGAAACCACATATACATTCGGGTATTAGAATTTAAATGCTAAACTACAAAATATGCGGAATTGTCGATGCATGAAAAAGCACTGTCAATGCATCAATGTCAATCAATGTATCGATAGGAATTGGAACAATCAGAAAAACATTTCAGCTCGTTCCTCAATTCATGAACGGCAAATTCTTTTTTCAGGTCTGTGGTAGAAGCTAAAATATCCGTTCGCTGACTTTATTCGTTCACCAGTGAACGCCTGAAAACCTCGTTTACTCACTTACTCACTCCAAAGTTCGAATGCACTGAGGTCAGCATCCACTGACATCCCAAGATCAACAGCTTCGATGGAGTCCTTCTTGCTCGCTGTTAAAGTCACCAGAATTATGGCATTGCGATTCGTGATCTTGTGTTTGACAAGTGCAAGTTTGGACTGTCCAGGAGCAAGCCATACCATGGTTTTCGTTTTGGTGTTCGGCGTATCAGCCAGGGCCTAAGTGTTTCACCTTGTGAGCAACAAAACCAAAAACGAAAAACTTCTCTACAAAGTCTGATAGTTTTCTGCAAACGACGTTCTTTCAGTCATGAATGTCACCATCTCAAGTCTTTCATCAAACGACCGTGGCAACGCCTGTCGTGGCCATTAGAAGATCAATGAGGAAATCAATTCAAACTTTGGTTGGAAAATGTTTCAGCTTCTAGTCACTGCATATCCTTATTACTTCATTTCCTTTACATTTTTTAATTTTCGCTTTGTCCACCAGGAATTGCATGTCTCTCATATCAGACAATTTTCGAAGAGCAGCATTGCGCAGGGTCAATACATCTTGAATGATGAGATTTGATCTCCTCAGCTCCTTTTGAAATAGCTCAAAGATTTAATAAAATGTCATAAATGAGTGCAGTTATATTACTTGAACAGCACATTCTTGCCAAATGACCAATTTCTGCTTCAAATCTTTCCATTCTCGAACATTTTCCCTATGAAAGTGTGGGTGATATATAAAGGATGCTGTCTAAGACTCAAGTGTGATCATGGACTGAAGCTTTATTCACCGAGTAAATTATAAATTTACTTTGTTTCTCTAGAAATCGTTCAGTTAATTCAATGATATAATCCGACACTCTAGCAAATATAAAAGTGTGGTTACCTAGTTTTTAATTTCCTACAGGGCATTTGGTTACCTCAATAGGTGACATGCCACGCGCAGTGGCGTAGCAGACCACCTCAGATGAGGTAATCTGAGTCCAATGAAAGAACCGGGAAAAGAACGTAGGCCTACATGTAAATTCCAAGTCAATTTTTAGTCCTTTAGGCGCATTGCTCAAAATATATTTTTTATTATTATAATTTAAAGAGCAAAATCAATTTTCATAACAAACTCCATTTCCACTTATAGTCATTACCAAAAACAATACAGGTAAATCATAACACTATAACCTGATGTATTTACTTACGATATAACAACTTTACTTGACGATCTTTCATTGAAGCAAACTTGTCGATAATTGTGTCAACGAACGAACACTCTCCGTATTCGTATTTTTGATATTGCACACTAAGATTGCACTTTCTCCTTCCTTCAAAGGTGAAAATCGGCTTATCTCTTCCTTTAGTTTTTAGTTCTATTTTCTTTGCGTAGGATAAAGGAGAATTTTGTAAATTTATCAATTCCTCGACAGTTGCCATGAGTATTCTCCGTTATAAGTAGCGATGTAATTGAGTAATAGCGAAGACCGGAGAGGGTGGTTTGGTTACACTCTGCTAGCAGACATTGATTCTAGAATATCAGACAGCAGACACATGGCAGGAGGGCGACGCAGAGAGGAGACGTATCATTACAATGTTTGCTGCATCCAGACCAACCACGCGTAATTCACGCGTAATTACGGAACACCCCAAACATCCGTGGTTAAAGACATTCTGTTCTTCTACGCGCGTGCATACGCGCTGCACAAGGAGTCAGAAATCAATTGATCTGATGCTGTTAAAACATGGGGAATGTTTATGAATACGCGCGGGCGAGCGTTTATAGTTTGCACGTCGTCCACGGCTGTCTCAGTTGCCGCTTGAACCACGGATGAACCGCTAAGCATGTTCTGTCTTCACTGAGCATGAAATTGAGGTCCTATCACATTGTTTAGCCACTAATACATGCAGACACATGAGACGCAAAGTCTATATAAGAGGACTGCCGACAGATGTTGCAACAATGTCACGCATAGCCACGGATGTTTAGGGTCATGTGTAAAAAAAGCGCAGGGCAAATCAGACTTTCAACGACAGATGATAGCTGTGTGGCTTGTTTACCTTTGAGTACGCGCATGCGGTTTCGTATCGCAGACTTCATGCTTATCTATAAGTCAGATGCGAGTTCAGAAGTGAGAATACTCTCGACATTTTGCCCAAATAATGTTGTTGAATTTTGAGCCAGAAATCATAGCCTTCATTATTGACTCTTTATTTACATGCCATTTTATAGTTATGCTGATAGTCTACTATCTCCACAGCGTACAACTCGTGGCCGTTTCATGTGATGCAACGGATCCGCATCCCTGATATAAACAAAAATAATTTTAATGATGTTTTGTAGATTAGCATGATTTTCAAAGATTTTTGAGACACTCGCACTTTTTAGACATTTAGAAGACATAGCGATCTGCAAATCGCAAACTTGGTACTTTGTTGTTTACTGTTTTGAATTTGAAATGTATTTTGTTGGATGAGACGAATTAATTTTGTATTTACGTGATCGAAAATGATTTATGATAGACAATCTGTCTAGTCTATCGAGAAGTCATTGATTTGTCTACCAAATTGTCCATTCCCATGAGAATTGTGCGGTCATATGAACGCTAAATATCGGATATGAAACGCCAGCTCATCACAAGACTTTAATTTTTATTCATCAACGAAATTTCTTTCAATTGTCTGAATTTAAAGAAGTCGTTAAATAGCAGCCGCGTATTTAACTGAATTCTGATGCCGAATTTAGTTTGTTTTATTTCACTATGAGGATGCTATGAGAGTCATTTCTGCGATGTGAAATGTCGTGTCGCATCAAACATGTCATCATGAAATCTGATTTGAAATCTGATCTGATTTCCCCACCACGGAAAATATCAAATATGATAGAATCAATCAGCTAGATTAAGATTGAGTAGACGCATGAAGTATGAATCGAATGGTGCAGTATAGTCTACAAGTCATTTTATCCCAGATGTTCTTTAAATGTCTGAACATCTAACTGGTTACACAGACAACACCTTAATCGATTGTGATAGGAAGCAAACAAGATATATATTTTAATGTACATGTATTCTGAATTCACTGAATATTGTTGAAATTTGCATCATATATGTTATATTGTTCACTTGAATCTGAATGAATTTTAAATGTGCATACAATGTCGTTCTGCATTACATGTGTTTTCCTGTCTAACACCGATGAATGCACCCGTTGTGCTTTTTCGCTTAAATTTTTTACCTAATGAATATTCGCCATTCAAAATGCGTTGTTATGTAAAAAGAGATTGTGTTGACATTTCTAACGGTCAAAGCGCCCTTAATCCTGTAAATGATCATTCTGGCACAAATACTGTAAGTATGAGATAAAATGAATTTAATGTTAAAAATATGGTGCGCATTCGAGCAATAGATTTTGGTAAAAATTATTGCAATTCTTCATGGCTACTGTCTGCGCGACGAAAATAAGCTACACTGTGAGAACACGCTTTGGATGCAATCGCTATCTATTTCAATTGGAATTATTTAATTTGTTACAAAATTCAAAGTCAATTCAAATGGTTTACTTGCAATGAATGAATCTTAAGACAGGCCATTAGAAGTGAAGACCGGTTTCCTGAAAGGATTTTATCATTTACAGTTATTGTCAGGGATAAAATGTGGCAACTGAAAGACGGAATAACAGTGTTAATTCTTCTTAATACTCAAATTCTTTACTTCTTTTTTTCTATCTTTTTTTATTTTTTTATTTATCTTCACTCAGCTAATTTTCAAGCACTGTTGGAAGTTTTCTTGTACTCTATAAAATTTGCATTGAATTCTTCAAAAAGTGACAATTAATTATGAAAGATAGAAACTCTGCCTTCAAGTTTTTGAAGGTATTATTGAATACTACGCAGCAATCTAGAACGCGAACTGGAACGCGAAATAAACTAGACTTCGCTTGCACCTTAATAAGTGTTTCAGGTTAACTTTTTAAAATTCGGTGCAACAGTACCAGCACGTGCAGCTGGCGCACAGTCAGTCATATTACATGAATTTAAATCGAACAAAAAAAGTGATATAGGCCTTTATTTTTTACGAATACAGAATTACCCATAGGCCGCCCTTGATTGCGGAGGCACGCAGGAAAAGCCATAACACGTCATCCTTTTGAGAATCCCTGAACGTCGATCGTTGTGATATAATGCATGATTCTTAATGCTCATTCTCTTACAAAAATTAGAAAAAGTATCTTGTAACTCCTCTGCCAGCTTGCATTATCCATCATGACAAAAATATTGTCAAAATCACTTATAAGTGGATTATGACTTACGGCCTACGGCTTACAACTAATGGATCTAGGCTTATGGAGGATTCGGTGTAACGAACGAGCTATGCGACAACTCACAGTCAACAATCTGTCCACATTCCTGACAAATTGTTGACAGTGAGATGTCGCATAGCTCGTTCGTTACACCGAATCCAATTTTTGGAGAAATGTCTTATGCATGGAGCATTGTGAAGCGAATTGCGAACTATGGCTTATGGCTTTTCCTGCTTGCCTCCGTCCAAAGGTGATAAAAGATGTGCACACAGTGCATCCACACAGAGATGGATTAATTTACGTGTAGGTTAGTCTAGAGCGGACATAATCCCACCCCAGCCATTGTATGCAATGGGTGGCAGTTTAATATAGATATTCGTCTCTCTTCGGATTGCGTGATTGGCTAAGCGCGCGCAGCGCCGAAGCAGTTCGCATCAGAGCACACCCAAACCTAAACAGTCAGATTGCAGACATGCCTGTCAAGCAAAATGTACCGATCCGTGATTCAATTTTTCTTAATGGTAAAGTCGTCAACCGACTCCTCACGATCTAAATTTGCTGACCGTTTACCTTCAATGTGATGTCTATGTGCTAGTTCGTCATAATTCAGGCTTTTGCAATACCTCCAATAGAAAAATGATTTTCCTGCCCATTGTGTCTAGTTCTGGCCGTGACCAACAGTATTGAGAGATGTCATCTCTAGACCCAACACGCAGACAATTTATCTCTGTGGTCGAATCTCTGTCCAACATTAGGTGAAATTGCCACGCGTAATTCACGCGTAATTACGGAGCACCCCAAGCATCCGTGGTTAAGAACAGCTTATACTTCTACGCCCGTCCATGCGTGCTGCACTTGAGAAATCACTTGATCTGATGCTGTCAAAATATGGGTAGTTAATTACGCGTAGTTAACGCGTGAATTACGCGTAATTGAGCGCGGCATGTCACCTAGTGAAGTCTGATTTTCGGTCTCGTTCCCTGCAGAAAAGCACCTCGACGATCGGAATATGCATACAAAATGGGCATACAATTACAAAATGAGCACTCCTGAAGTGCATCCACGCGTTAATTAGTACACATTGTCATTTTGTGATCGATAACTTTTATTATGATAAGTGGGAGCATGAGAATTAAAGTTATCAAACAGGTTGGCCTTTTTTTATCACCTTAAAAGTGAAAGTGAAATCAAAAGAAGAATAAAAGCTGCTTTCGCAAACTGAGCAAAATAATGAAGAACAAGAAACTGAAAATTCCTGCATAGACCAAGGTTCTTCAATGTTGATGTCATCCAGATAGTGAGTTTTCCATAAGATGGAGAAAATGTTAAAATTCCCCGTTTTCATCTATGGAAGATTTCATAGATCCAACATCTCTCACCATGATCAAGACTAGTTGCGTTGGTCAAGGACGCAGAACCTTCTACAAACAATGAAGGGCCGACAAACAAGATTCTGTGACCAAATGATAAGAAATATACAACTATCGACCATTGTATGCATAGCTGCAGTGTTGACAACAATCCCACGAAGTTCATGATCACAGCACAGCTGTATCCTATATTCGTACTGGGTATCCAAGGTACCAATCCTTCCTCCCAGGGGTCAAGTAAGACTTCTCAGTGGTGTTGTGCTATCACTCAGTGACATATGATGAAATTTGATGAATTTGGAAAACTTGAAAAATGTGGGTGGGGGAAGATTAGAAGCACCCACACAAGGAATATTTTTTTGAAATTCAATAGGAAATTTGCAGCGTCGTTTCATGGTATCTTTTCTATGCTGTCCTTCAATTGATGGGTCCATTTCATTTTATCACTACTACCCGGATGGAATTGGCCCATTATTACGAGAGACATCGGAGAATGTAACACGGCCACTTTAGTCTCTGGGTAGGAATTTAGACAATTTATTTTCCTCCTAATTCAACCGGTAGATGTAGCAGATGTGCTAGGTTTAGAACAGTCAGCATTTTTGTCAGTATGAGAAAATTAAGTAGGCCTGTATTGATAGAGGGGAACAACATAAATTCGCAATTAATGTGATCTATAGTCAGATTTTTTAATTTCCTGTCGCTTAAATAACGAATTAATGAAATTGAAGAAATTGAAAAATTTGATATGACTCAGTCAACCCGTACACGTGTGCGGATAATAGAAGAAGAATAATAGAAGTTAATTTTGGTTATAGAAGTGAGTCGTTTAATTTTTATACCGACCCATTTGTCAGAACCTACGAATGCTTTGGTGGAGCAGTATAAAGAAGTTCTATTGTTATCTTCAGAAACAGCTTTTAATTAACGATGTAAGTTACATTGCTAATGCACCGTCCTGCCTGCTGCGTGTTTCATTAAGGAATATAAAGCTCCCGTTTTTATCCAGCCAGTAAAGATCACGAGGAGTTCACGAGGATTGATCCTGATAAGTTGACATAGACAATGGGCACGTTATTACCTATTTAATCACAGTGTGCAGCTCGAAACATTGTAGAATGACGTCATCAATGAACTGCTCTATCAATGCTGTTTCAGTAGTGTGTGCCACGTATTTGATTGTGGTAACATGTCCTCTGCTTTCAGGATGTTTTCTCAGCGAGCTGAAAGTGTCCTGGGCAAGTGACAAACAACAAGTGACAATGAACGAATCAGGCACAGCGGACTAAATAGTCCGGCAGCCAGAACGAGTTTCTGCAGGGAACGAGGCCGAAAGTGAGACTTTCACAGAATGATGTACACCCTATGCCTACTACGAATCGGCACGTCTGCCGAGTTCCAGTGAGTTCCTCTTCTTGTCAGACAAGATCAAAGAAAAACACATGTAAATTCAATGGGACGCAGATTGCAGTTTTTGACTAAAATGAAATTTTGCATGTTTTCTCTGATTAAACGAAAAGTACTAAGCCCAGAGTCATAATGTTTGGCATGCAATGTCTTCAGGTCATTTCCTATGATGTACATGTGCTTTTATCGTGCATTTAATCTGCTATGTACTTGAGAATGTGGTTGAATGTGGATAAAGTAGCTCAAAATGTTTGTGTTTGCCGACATTAAGAGGCTCGCCAAATCGAAATGCGTTTAGCTATATAGACAGGGGTGCATGAAAATGAAAGGAAATGACCTGAAGATGTTCCATGTCAAAAATTATGACTCTGGGCTCAGTATTTTTCGTTTAATCAGAGAAAACATGCAAAATTTCATTTTAGTCAAAAACTGCAATCTGCGTCCCATTGAATTTACATGTGTTTTTCTTTGATCTTGTCTGACAAGAAGAGGAACTCACTAGAACTCGGCAGACGTGCCGATTCGTAGTAGGCATAGGGTGTACATCATTCTGTGAAAGTCTCACTTTCGGCCTCGTTCCCTGCAGAAACTCGTTCTGGCTGCCGGACTAAAACACCCAGACCGACCGTAAGTAATATGCTACAGATTGCTTCATAAAAAATGGATCATCCTTAAACATCGCCTTAACTTCAACTTTGTCTAACTCCGCCAAACTTGAACGAATTTCTCTGAAATTTGGAAGATATGTCAGTTGTGCTTACTAATATCATTGTTGGAAATTTCAAGCATGAATATTGAGTTGTTTTCCTGTTATAGATAAAAAAGTAGTAGATAATTTGATCTTCATTTAGCAATGTTACACAAAATCATACCTCCTCACTCTTATAAAATTACATTTGTTTCCTTTGTTATGTAATATGTTGTTCTACAAGCCAAAAGCTATCAAGAAAAACAAAAATAAAGAAAATCGGTCAGTCAGAGCCAGTATAGCACCATTATTCATCAACAATAATATACTGCTACATGTGATTAACTGGACTTCATGTTCCATAGCTTCCTGACTTCGTTGCGGTGGTGTTGGCAGCACTCCTGATTGCTTTCAGCTAGAAATCTATCTCTTACCGGTTGAAAACAATACAAAGCACAAATGAACAAGAACGAGATCGCATTCACAAAAGGCAAAGTGTCAGCCTTGCTGGAACTAGGGTTTTCTGTGCGAGCTACAAGCAAGCGACTAAATGTCCCTTACACAAATGTGCATCGATGGCATAATGATGATTTTCGACTCTGTCGTAAAGAGGGCTCTGGCCGTCCGCGCAAAACATCCAAACGTAGAGACCGCCTAATTTTGAGATTTGTTGAAGTTGATCCAAGTCTCTCGTTAACTGAGATGGCTGCACTACTCTCGTCTATTTCTAAGTCCACTATCGTAGAAGACTTATTGAGTCGAATTTCAAGAGCTGTAAGAGGCCCTCTCAGATCGAATTATCAGATCAGCATAAAAAAAAGACGTCTCAGATGGGCAATGAGTCATTGTCACTGGTGAAATCAATGGGATCGGGTTGTCTGGTCTGATGAGGCATCAGTCCGTCTGAAGGATAGTGATGGTCGATTGAGATTATGGATAAAATCTGATCAGGAAATTCCGAGACATTTACATCGTCCCCGAGTACAAGGTGGCGCGACTCTACTGATTTGGGCAGGCATTTGGACCAATGGCCGCTCTGAACTTCACACACAGCAAGGAACCATGAATTCTGAACGCTATGTAAATGTTTTACGAATGAACATTGGCCAAATGACAGATCAACTTGGTGATCCATCGACTTGGTTATTTATGGATGATAATGCTACGTGTCACAGGAGTAGTAGAGTCAACTTATGCAAGTCTCAATTAGGGCTTAGGACATTATCTTGGCCAGCTCGTTCTCCTGATCTGAATCCCATAGAAAATGTATGGAGTATTCTAAAACGTAACGTTCGTCGTTCACTGCTACCTACAGATGGCGTATCACAACTTACGTCACTGTTAAAAAGAGAGTGGAGAAAGTTAGATCAATCAAAAATCAGCGATATCATCGAATCAATACCTAGACGAATTGGTAATGTCATTGACAATAGGGTAGGGCCACAAAATATTAGCTTCTTAAGAACCATTACTGTATCATAGCTTATCAGATTATATAAGGACATTTAAATATATTAGGGACATGAAATAACATGAAAAATGCTTTCTGTATCATGCTTACGTTTTATTTAGTCAAATTTTAGGATGATCCACTTTTCGTGAAACGGACTGTATTTGGCTGCAAATAAGAGTTGATCACATAACAACAACCCTATTTAATACTAAATACTGATGTACTGATCATGTGTTGCAGCATTTATATATATATATATATATATATATGTTCCATGTTCATTAAGATGTCATGTTCATTAAGATCTATCAGCCATCCCTCAAAAAAGTAAAAAAAGGTAAAGTAACAACTATTGGTTTTAATATTTCATCAAGTAATGAACTAAGCCGGCAAGCAGGTGAAAAGCGACTCCCAATAATCGGACGAAATTTCAAATTTTTAAGAGGTAACATTTTACAATATCCATAATTGTCAATTCTAAAATCCTTAAAAACGTCATAATGTTTGCGTAATTTGGGCAGACCGTAGATTTAGATTTTTTTCAAATTTTCTATCACACCATTCTATAAAATGCCTTTGGAGTCCACAAGAATAGATCGTGAACATAAAGACGCCATGCTCATTAAGATCTATCAGCCATCCCTCAATGCCACATGAAAGACTCTATGATTTCTCCCAAAAATCAAGATATTTCATTTATGTAATCAAATTTCTGTTATATAATTTTTGATTTTTGTAGCAATAAATATGAATCACTTACCGCCTTGAGAAGCCAGACTACTGGCAGAAACATGTCGGCGTGAGATCAGTAGTTTTTCATTTTTGATATATAAATATATATACATTTTTGACAAATATTCCCCAAGCGTTTCATATTCAAATGGAAAAGAAAAAACTATCCAAATTCTTGACCGGACATGTTTCAATGCTTCTATTGCATCATCATCAGCGGGAACCAACACGAAAGAATGATAGAAACTTCTTAAATACCTCTTTACAGAATAAATACAGTTCAAAACGCTAAGCACCCGATATCGGACACAGTACAATCATGGAATGCTATGTTCTATACACAATTTATACAAGCAGATAAAACCGTTAAATTTACATTACTTACTGTCAAAGTGGGTAGTATATACAAATTTACAAATTCAGATTCAGACCAAAAGCTCCATTTCGTTCGTTCATCAAATTATTGCTATCGTTCGCTTTCAGTAAAATAGATTCAAGTATAAGAGGACGATGGTAATTACCAATAATCAAGAAATTTTCCTTTTTAGGACAATGCACATGGGTAGACACTTCCGTGGGAGAAGGATACTCTTTCAAATGCTCGCTTATCCGAGTACGGAAATGGCGCTTGTTGGCGCCAATGTACCGCATATTGCATCAGTCACATGAGTATGGATATACAACAGATAATTTTAAGTACCTCGGAATTTTTTTCCTTATTTTGAAAATAGCTCAATAATTTGGTAACTTTGTACGCAGGGCGAATTTCCATATTGGATAGAAGCTCTCTGTTGATGGAATGAATCCTACTATCAAATTCTTTGTCAGCTTTATCAACGAACGGAATGGACAAGGTTACAATTTCTTTATTTTCAAATAACTCATCGCTTCGTTCACGCTGAATATTCTCTTCGACTTTTTTCTTAGCACGCTTGATAGTATTCACATTAAATCCATTCTCAGTGAACATATGGATAATCATCTCAGCAGAAGCTTCGTGCAAATTACGATTAGAGCAGATTCTGTACGCTCTGTAAAATAGAGAACGCATCGCAGATAATCTGTAACGTATAGGAGCATACACTGAGTAAGGGAATTCAAGCCAGTATTCGTCTCCTTCAAATGCAGGTCTATATCAAAGGAGGAATCGTTGCACGTGATCTTAGTATAAAGAAAGACTATAGACTTCTCTTTGGCGTGCTCCTATTGGAGTCACTGGAGAGGAGTCAACATCCGGTGATTCCTCCGAGTCAACTCAAACAGAAGTTTCAGCAGTCTGTTATCAACTTTTCTTCTTCTTCTTTATCGGAAGATGAAATGAATCTTCTCCTTCAAGGGGTCTCTATGTGCCTTCCCAAAGGTTCATTGAGACATGCAGAGGAGAAAGCCGAAGCAGAATCAGTAGTTACTCGGCTAAAAGAGGCTGATGAATCCTGTGTGACTGAAGACATTCTATCAACAACTAGAATGTGTTTCAAAACTTATTATAAAAGACATAAGATTTCGAAGTATTGGCGTTCACAGCTGCAGACAGCTCGCAGACTTGCTTCTAAGAAAGATGTCATTATTTTGAAGTTTGACAAAGGGAATGGTTTCTAATCTAATGGTTTATCAAAAAAATGAAAGAAATAATCAAAGACCGGAAACGGTTCAAACCTTATGTCTTAGATAAACGCATAAAGAAAGATCCTTTCATTGTTGAGGAAAACCGTTTCAACAGAAAGCTTCAAAAACTGAAATCAAAAAATCTGATTAATGACGATATCTTTCAAGCTGTCAAAGCTAGTGGATCTCAGCCGTCTTCCAAAAGTCTACACGGACTTCCAAAAGTCCACAAAAGTAAAGATGATCCACCATATCGTCATATACTGAACATGAGGAATGCTTATTCGGCTAGACTTGTTCGGTGGCTTGATTCGCTCCTGAAAAAGTGTATTCCTAGAAAGTACACTTTGGAAGATACTTTTCAGTTAGTGGAAAAATTGAAATATTTTTCCATTGTTACCAGTCGAGAGTATCATTTTTGCAGCCATGATGTTACTAGTCTTTTTACAAACATTCCGGTCAAAAAAACTATTGCTTATATTCTGTCCATGATAGATTTTAGCAATTTTCCGCTGAAACGAGAATTGAAGCATTGGAGTCATTGCTTGAGTTGGCATGTTCGAATATTCTCTTCACTTTCAATAATAATTGATGACATGTCAATGGGATCCTCTCTATGCCCTACCATGGCTGCCTTTGCTATGGATATGATTGAATCTCAGTTCAATAAGTATAACGTCAGTCTCCGTTATTTTATCAGAGATACGTTGATGATTGTCTTGCCATTTTTGAAAATGTCGATCAAGCTGAGAATTTTCTGAGTTTTCTCATTTCTCTGGATGACAACATCAAATTCACTATGGAGTACGCCAAAGAGAAGTCTATAGTCTTTCTTGATGCTAAGATCACGTGCAACGATTCCTCCTTTGATATAGACCTGCATTTGAAGGAGACGAATACTGACTTGTATATGCCTTACTCAGCGTATGCTCCTATGCGTTACAGATTATCTGCGATGCGCTCTCTATTTTACAGAGCGTACAGTGCATTGTCCTAAAAAGGAAAATTTCTTGATTATTGGTAATTACCATCGTCCTCTTATACTTGAATCTATTTTACTGAAAGCGAACGATAGCAATAATTTGATGAACGAACGAAATGGAGCTTTTGGTCTGAATCTGAATTTGTAAATTTGTATATACTACCCACTTTGACAGTAAGTAATGTAAATTTAACGGTTTTATCTGCTTGTATAAATTGTGTATAGAACATAGCATTCCATGATTGTACTGTGTCCGATATCGGGTGCTTAGCGTTTTGAACTGTATTTATTCTGTAAAGAGGTATTTAAGAAGTTTCTATCATTCTTTCGTGTTGGTTCCCGCTGATGATGATGCAATAGAAGCATTGAAACATGTCCGGTCAAGAATTTGGATAGTTTTTTCTTTTCCATTTGAATATGAAACGCTTGGGGAATATTTGTCAAAAATATATATATATTTATATATCAAAAATGAAAAACTACTGATCTCACGCCGACATGTTTCTGCCAGTAGTCTGGCTTCTCAAGGCGGTAAGTGATTCATATTTATTGCTACAAAAGTCAAAAATTATATAACAGAAATTTGATTACATAAATGAAATATCTTGATTTTTGGGAGAAATCATAGAGTCTTTCATATGGCATTGAGGGATGGCTGATAGATCTTAATGAGCATGGCGTCTTTATGTTCACGATCTATTCTTGTGGACTCCAAAGGCATTTTATAGAATGGTGTGATAGAAAATTTGAAAAAAATCTAAATCTACGGTCTGCCCAAATTACGCAAACATTATGACGTTTTTAAGGATTTTAGAATTGACAATTATGGATATTGTAAAATGTTACCTCTTAAAAATTTGAAATTTCGTCCGATTATTGGGAGTCGCTTTTCACCTGCTTGCCGGCTTAGTTCATTACTTGATGAAATATTAAAACCAATAGTTGTTACTTTACCAGGCTACTGTATAGATTCTTATAATTTCATGAAGAAGCTATGGAGAACCTCCATAGAAGATTGTTTCTTTGTATACATCTATTCCACATAACCTTGGTTTGTAGTCTATTAGCTTTTATTAAATGAATGTGGTAGCTAAATACCAGAAAGAATTGATAAATCTTTTATAATCTAAAGTCTCGAATTCATTCTTGAAAATAATTATTTTGCTTTTGAAGATTCCTTCTTTCTACAAATTAAAGGTACAGCAATGGGAACACGGGTAGCGCCAACATACGCAAATCTAGTGATGGGGTTTCTTCAAATAAAAATGTTTACATTAATGAAAGATATATACCCAAAAAGTAAATTTGAAGAAATAATGAATGCATGGACACGATATTTAGATGACTGTTGGGTAATATGGAAATACAGTTATGGGGATTTTGAGGTGTTTAAACAACTACTGAGTAATTTACATGATTCTATTCAATTTATAATATCACGAAGTAATCAGTCATTGAATTTTTTAGATGTTCTTGTGTATAAAAATATTTCAAAGGGGTCAATAGAAACGGACATACACAATAAACCTACGGACAGCTTCAATAATGTTCCTTTTACTTCCAGCCATCCTAGACATATTCTAAGAAATATCCCTTTTGTGTTAGCGCGTAGAATTGAACGAATAGTGTCAAATGGAAATAATAAACTTATACGATTCCAAGAGTTAGAGGAACGATTAATCGACCTAAACTATCCTATGGAACTAATAAGAAATTCGATTAAACGAGCAAAAGAAAATACGGATACCATGAATGAAATTTCCAAGACTAATAATGATGATGAAACAATTCCTTTTGTTCATATATACAACCCCAATAATCCAAACATATTTCATAACATAATTAATTCATCCAGAGGCTAATACTTTAAAATCTTTTGAAAGTTTTACCAATTGCCAATTCAAATCTTGTATGAGACAACCAAAGTCTTTGCTATCCATACTACGCAAAAATAAGCGAATTCAAATAAAAGGAGTAACAAAATGTAACCAAAATCGTTGCAAATGCTGTAATCACATCGAAGCAACTTGCATCGAAGTAGGAGAAACGACTTCTTTCAGAACTAAGGAATTTCGTATTAGGTCTAACCTAACTTGCAGTTCTTCTAACCTCATCTATAAATTAAATTGTTTAGGCTTAATGATTATTATATCGGCCAGTCTGGTGATACCCTTCGCATTGAGTTACTGTTCATCGACAACAGATTCAAGAAGCTAAATACTGTTACCTACCTGTCAGCAAGCATATAAGAGACTGTGCAGCTAACATGGAAATCAAATTTTCTATCACACCATTCTATAAAATGCCTTTGGAGTCCACAAGAATAGATCGTGAACATAAAGAGGCCATATTCATTAAGATCTATGTACCATCCCTCAATGCCACATAAAAGACTCTATGATTTCTCCCAAAAATCAAGATATTTCATTTATGTAATCAAATATCTGTTATATAATTTTTGTAGCAATAAATATGAATCACTTACCGCCTTGAGAAGCCAGACTACCTGGCAGAAACATGTCGGCGTGAGATCGGCAGTTTTTCATTTTTGATATTCACTTACATTTGCTTTGATTTTATATATATATATATATATATATATATATATATATATATATATATATATATATATATATACATAATTGAAATTGAAAACAAGATTGTTAGGAGCGCACAACATGTTTCAGCAAATCATTTGCCATCCTCAGGTGAAATCAAGCAAACAAAGTTAAAACAATCTTTAAATACAAAATTACAAGTCATTAGGTCACCGAGATAAAATCACTGAAGTCACAAAATGAAGTCAATTCTGAAGGTCACTTGCAATGGAAGTAGCTACGCAATAGAATACACAATAGAGCCATGAATTACAAATCTAACAGCGTATTAATGGAGCTTGCCCTTTCATTCATGAGAATGCTAAAGTCAGACTTCTTTATTATAATTGATTCCAGAAATCTAGGGTATTCAGTAGAGGCAATGATATCGAAATTTTCTTTCTTTGGTGGATGTACATGCATGCTTATTTCGGTTGGTGTTGGATACGCTTTCAAATGTTCGTTGATTCTGGTAGCAAAATGGCGGATAGAGCTGCCCACGTAACACTTTTCACAGTGATCACATGTGTATTTCTACACAACATTAGACTTCAATTCGGGCACAACTTTATCCTTATTAGAAAAAAAATTGCTAGTTTTCAAGGTTTTAAAAACGGGGCGAACTTTCATGTCAGGCGGTAAAAGCTTATTGATGTCTTTGACACGAGAAAGAAGATTTTGTTCACTCTCCGAAATGTAGGGGAAGCTCCATGTTATAAATTTAAAGTCGTCATGAGCGTTTAGTCGAGCAACGTTGGCTTTGTGTCTTGCCTCAACTTTTTCTCGCATGCGCAAAATAGTTCTTTCAGAAAATCCGTTTTTTTTAAAAAGAGCTTGAATAGGAGAAACGGAATCAAAATGGCAAATAATATAAAAACCAAAAAAGCACTCAAGGAAAAGTCAGAGGTATCAAAATTCGCGACCGGTTTCGTCTTGATATAAGCAGGCTAGTCATGGGAATGAAAATGGAACTGAAAATGCGACTGGAATGTACATTCATTTGATAAATGGGAGCCGCTTCAAACTTCGAAGTGAGATGTCTAGCACATGTGCTTGCTCATATTGAGAATTCTATACTCTTTATGGTCTTCATTCAATGGTTTTTGAGGAACAATTGTATAGCAGATTGCTAGATTGCTATTTTTATCAAAAAAAGATGGATTAAGTGCATAGATGACTGTTTCATTTGCTACGATAAGAATTTTGGCAGCTTGGAAGTATACCATATTCTCTCGCCAGGCGAATTTATATTATTGTGTCTGATGAAAATAATCATTTGCTACAATTAAGTCAACTAAAGTCTATCCTTTTAAAATTAAAGTATCCTCTCAGCCTAGTCGAAAGCTCATTTATTAGGGCTAATAACGATGGTGGCATCAATATGGACAAAGTTGTAAGCAAGAATGAAACTCCCAATGAAGGTGTGCCTTTCATTTGCACCTACAATCGCAACAACCCAAACGTGTATTCACAAATCATTAAACCGGTCACTCAAAGTTTGTGCTTAATTGATCCATTCCAGAACATGCGTTTTTCAGATCTTACAAACAACCGCCTTCTCTGCCTAGAATCCTTAGTAACAACAATAGGAAGACCATTGAAGGTATTTCTCCTTGTGGGGAACCGAGGTGTAAATGTTGTCCCATTTTGATATTAAAAAGAACAATACAGTTTAAGGTGGGTAATAGTGATCGCACCCGGTTGTTTACTATAAATAGGAATCTCACCTGCACATCTAAAGATGTTGTCTATGCAATAAGGTGTAATGCGTGTAGAGATTTCTATTTAGGTCAAACGGGAGATATCTTTCTCAACCGTCTGACTATCCATCGGCAGCAGATTGACCATGAAGAGTATAGAATTCTCAATATGAGCAAGCACATGTGCTAGACATCTCACTTCGAAGTTTGAAGCGGCTCCCATTTACCAAATGAATGTACATTCCAGTCGCATAGATCGTGAGAAGAAGGAGACTGATTTCATTTATTTACTAAGACCTCAGTTAAATATAGAATAATTTCTGTTTCATTTTACGTATATTTGAGTTTGAATAAATCATTTTCATTCCCATGACTAGCCTGCTTAGATCAGGACGAAACCGATCGGGAATTTTGATTGATACCTCTGACTTTTCCTTGAGTGCTTTTTTGGTTTATATATATAGCCCTTGAGAAGCCTACAAGATAGGTAGAAACCGGTTGGGCAGAATTCTTCGGCTTTTCCTTTTACGTTCGACGTGGATTTTTATTCCGGATATATATATATATATATATATATATATATATATATATATATATATATATACCGTATATAGACTCGTTTGATATGAGCTATAGTATCGTAAAGTGCTCAATGCAAAATACAGAGCTATTTATAATAAATCAAAAGAATTAATTACGCAACCTCGAGTATACTAAAAGTTTCATGTTAATACAATCTTCAAAGCGTAGAAAAGGATAAGTTATTCAAAAGATGGTAGAGGATACGAATTACAAAAACTGACCTTGATATTTGATGACGGTATAGTTATGATGTAATGTTTAATGTGTATGTTGAGATATCATTTCACACTTGATAACAGGAATTTACGTCTACAATGTATGTCTACATGTTGATATCAATTCACTGTTTTTGTTCAGCAGGACTTTTTCTTTATAGGTAAGGATGTAGTATTTCTCTAAGAGACATAGATTACATCGTCTTGTTCCACATTTGTATGGTGTCGTTTGGTCCAGTATTTCCCATTTCACTTCGTATTTTTTGTTGTTGTTATTTAGCGACCATATTAGTTTGGATAATGCTGTTTCGTTCTCATAATTCAAGTTGGTAAAAGACGTCTTGTGATTTCTGTATCGTGTTTTAAAGTCATTTTCTGTTTGCCCAATATATACAATTTTTTCATTGTCATCTGTAGTTACTGTTGCTTTATAAACTACGCACCTTGTTAGGCATTTGTTTTGTAGTGGACACTGTTGTTTGTTTCTACAATTGCATTGACTTTGGATGGGTTCATTGTTTCGTTCATCTTTGTTTTTGATTAATACCTTTGAGTTATGTTGTTTGATAATATTTTTCATGTTTGGCATACAACTATAACTGAGTTTTACATTGTTCTTGTTGAATATAGTTTTGTACTTATGATTGGCTGGGAAGTGTTTGTTTATTAATGATAGAAATTTATGTTCAATATTCGTTTTCACGTTCTGACTAAAGGGTGGGTTGAACCAAATTATATTTCTCTTTCTTCTACTTCACCCCCAAAAACATGCAGCAGTATTGTACGCAACTAATTTGTATAATCTTTAGGAATGATAATTTGCTTATTACAATTCATGTGAGTATTGAAGAGCGAAAAGGCCTATAACAAATCATAGAAGCTTTTCTTTTGTGTAATTAAACGTCAATTTGAGTTTTTTGGTGATTTGATCGAGATTATTTCATTTCATCGAAAAACAACGGTCTGTAAGTGCAGTACAGCTATCCGCCTGAAAGCCGCACAAGATAAAATTGATCTTGCTACAATTGTTGACTATGCTACGGGTACATGGGTGCACATATGTCACCCAAACATATGGACTCCAGAAGTGGTTGCCATGTGCCAATGCCAATCGAGTATACGAAATATAAATCATTGTAGTAGCATACAAATGAAATTCAGCAAAAATATTTGAAAAAATGTTGGCCTGTCAAAATCCTGCGGTTGGACTCCTCCATTCGTAGCCAAGGTCTAATTAATGTAGACTATTTCCAGGTTCATTGAGGCGTGTTTATTACGCAGAGAAACATGCTCAGTAAGGCATCGAATAATATGTGAATTAGCATTAACTCGCGCCGATTATGACCATTTTGTGATTATACGAGAAGATATTAATTACGAAAGGAGCATGGTTGGATAATTAGAATGTGAATTTTTGTTTTTTGTGCCATCATATTGCTCATTTAATTGTCAATTAATGGCTTTGCAAATTCTGAAGTGGATCCGTCACCCTTAGATGCATCTCCCAAGGGTCGAAGTCGGAGTGAGTCATTTTCACATCATCGTTTCAAATAATGTCCGCGGACCACTTTAAATATGAGAGGTGGTGGCGGGCCACGCGTTGCCTACCACTGCGATACAAACTGTTTTGAGCATTTCATATTTCGTTGTCATAAAAAGCTAAAATTTATTAAAAGTTAGCTAGCTTACTGAAATCAGTTCATGCTGAAAATATGAAAATTGTCAGAATTTTTGTTTGGTGCAGAATCCATCTGACAAGCGAATAGATCAAATGATCTCAACATCTGAACCGCATGCATTTTAAATATGAAGTCGATTTGACATCTGATTGTGACAAATGGTAAACGTGATGATATCAGCCTTTTACGTTTGATGTGCTTTGATATGGAACATATTAACTTATGGGGGATATATTCTCAATTTATAAACAAAGAATAAATTCAACAAATACAATTTGGTACTGTATTGATTAAGTCATAGTATCATCGAAAGGCATTCTGAATAGCGCAATAAGGTTAAGTTAAATATGACAATTTTGCTTGTTTTAGTCAAATTGCAGACTTAGACTAGTTTTCATACCCAGCAGCCCATCTATTTTTTTTAAAGTTATTTGATACTTAGTTAAGTCATTTTTTACGAAAGCGAACCACTTATCTGATTTCTGATTGAATTTTCGGAAAACATAATTGCAGTTCACAATTGGAAGTACATTTAAAGAAGACTAATCTAATGCATATTTTATTTTGACAAAAGGAGATTTAGTGGAATCTGTTTGGTGGTCGAGTTCTAATCATGACACTCAGTTTGCCTTTACTCTAAATGTTTCAGAAAGCAGAATGTACATTTTTTCAAGACTTTGTCTGACGTGACGTGAATGGTACCGACGTCATCCGGAAGCAGTCTATTTCACATACGATAGCTGTATTCTAATTCATTTATGTTAATGGACCTAGTGTCAGAATCTGGATTTTTTTAAATGGTAATAGCTATCAAAACATTTTTTAAACAGAGGCTAGATATCTTATGAAAAATCTTATGAAAAAAATTTTGTAAAAACTTTTTTTCGAATTTGTGTATAGTCGAGTGCAAGAAAAAAATGTAAAAAAATCCGGTTTTTTTTTATCCAGTTTTTTTTTTGAATCTTCCTCATATATCGATCGAAAGTTTTTTTTTACCAAAAAAAAAAACCGTTTCAAAATAATCCTAGTTAAATATAGGCTATATTATATTTCAATGATATTTTATGGATGTTACATGTAGGGTTGTGCAGTTACAGATGTGAAAAATGCATGTAATGTACAACAAAAAAAGTTACTTTCATTTGGTTTTCAAATCAATATATCAGAATTCAAGATGCTTAGTTAACTGCGGAGCATAACTACAAATGTATAAGTTTTTACGGTGCAGTAAAACTGAGATATAGCTTTGTAGTAAAATCAACAATCATTATTTTTCTTTTAAAATACGAAAGTGGCAATATCTGTAGCTCATGGTTAAATGTTTGTATCTTGTTTACATCGCCCAATGAGGCGAGCGTCGGTCAGCCGAATGTGAAACAAATAGCGACTGTAGTCGTAAGTCATATTAGAAAGACTACCTTGAACAAGCAGACCGTTCCATGTAAAATAAACTTATATGTGGCACTTGTAACCGAAAATTGAATAAACTGATAAAACAATGTAACCTGCCCATAAGACTGATAAGTAAGGCGGGATCTAACATAGACAGTATTATCAATAGGTGAACTGAGAAGATAGAACATGACTTCTGTATTCTATGTTCGATATTATCGAATAATTTTTATGCATGCACTGATCGATTCCTATTATAAAAAAAATACACGTAGCCTTTGTAACTTTTGCATAGCACAGACTAACCGGTCCTACTTTAAACGATGAAATGAGCATTATACGTGATATGGTAATTAAAAAATAAAAATAAAAATCTCTGTATGAACATGGAATTGCCACATATGGTTGATGGGATAATTTTCATCATCATATGAGAATTTGCAAAAATCAAAGAACCATCAACAATTAATTAACGATCGTGGAGCCAGCTTCGCGGAGTGATAGGCGCTTCAACACGTTTGTTCCATGATGTTGTGCTGTTAGTGAGGAACTTGCTCATTCATTGACTCACTTTTCAGCATTTTGACTTATTCCAATTTTTTTCAAAATTGTACCACTCATCAACCTGTACATGTATCTTATGTGATTTTCATTATTTCAAGAAATACATACCATGCCAATAATGCATGACTAAAATCAATCAGCTTGCATTTTGCAATGGTAGAGAGCATGTCATTACTCGACTCACGCATACTATTGCGACACTCTCCCTAAAAGACTGCACGGAGGATGTCAAATTTTAGTCATCAAGGATGTCACCTGAGAATATCTTCCACCTCTGTTTGCACTGATCCTCCTTGTAATGTCAATGGATTCCTTGTAAAGATTCGCTGCTTCGCTTCCCATTCTTTCAGTACAGCTAGAAATAAGAGGTCAAAATGTCCCTTATTCTACTTAAAGAATATGTGTGTTATCAGGGATATCTATAATTAGGTAATGTAAGATCTTATAATTAATTAATCTTATATGAATCATAGATGTCCCTGGTGTTATACTCCTTCTTCTTCAACTCTTCGTGATATTGTCACATATTAAGAACTTCTTCCTGTCGATTTGATTGGGCTATAGGCAACTTACATCAGAACGACCATCATCCTGAACGCTGGATCCATGCAGTTGAAAGCCTTTTAGTCTGTCAATGAGAGAAGGGACGGTTCAAGTCGAACATATTGACAGATCTCAGTCAATTATTCATGCGCTATCTTTAACAGCATTATCCGATGGGAACTAATCCTCCTTTTTTGCAAGAGAGGCAGTGTGTTATCGAATAATCTGATCCGCAACCACATTTTGTTGGGCATCATTCAATCTTGTGTTATATCGAGGGCAAAGCGCGTCATCAGACTTGAGAAAGCTATACTTTATCATAGAGAAAAGACGTCACTCACTCAGTAGCATCTTTTTCTGTGGATAGATGCAGTAATCTGAAGTCATCTTTAATTTGGTTCATTTTCGTCTTGAGATGATTCTTCTTTCCTTGTTTTAACAATTGCCACTTCTACTCATGTCATTACCAGGATGGCATTGGTTGAGGAGAGCTTCAATCATTTTAGAGTTGATGTCAAGGGAATTCTGGTTTTCAAAATCTGCATCTTCAACAAAGTTGTTTATTCCTAATTCACCTGATCGCGCAGGAAGACGATGAATATCTCGCATAATTTTCGAAGCTCTTCTTCCTCTGATGAATGCTGGAATGAATTTGTTGTAAGATATTTAGGATATAAAAATTTTCTTTTAAATCATACATTGTACCTATTGAAAAGTAACTAGTCATTAGCTTGTTTTTTTTAACTTTGTTACCTTGACGCACTTTGCTACGCTGAATTGTATCTTTAGCTTGTTGCTCGAAGGACTTAATTAATTAGGTAGCTAGGCAATTAATTAGAAATATCTGGTGTCATGCGGCAAAGAAAGTTCCATCTCACTGTAAATCGCTGGATACGCAATTTATATACAAACATATACCAAAAGTCACATACAATTTGAAACTAACATTTGATGCGAGATTCTCGTATGTTTACAGAGCGATGCGAACTATTCTATCTGTGATTGGCTGTTTTACAATGAAATGCGAGCTGTTAGCATGTTTTATATTCGAGATCCGATGCAAATTCGTCCACATTCGTACGTCTCTATTTTGTCGAGCTGTAAGTCATTTAGCAATATATATAGTGATAAATAAGAGAACTAAAGCAAATGTATCATATTTAAAGTAAAAGAGAAAGTCGAGGCGTCAATGGAAAGGTTAGTTTATACATCACGTTTTTCCGATAGCAAATTGATTTATTCGTAATGCGACAATTTTGTAAAGAGCAAGTTTGAACTGTTTTTCTACCTTTTAGTCCTTTTAGTTAGGCAGTTCTCAATGTTCTATTTTTTCTTGTCAATCTAATATTCACATTTTCTCGGCGGAAAATGTTTTGTAGTTGATCATCAATTTTGTTGGAAACATATGGGAATGGAAAATATAGGAAGTCAGTATGTCTTTGCTTTTGCTTTTTTCGTACTGTGTTGGTCTTTTTCACTTGATTAGGATAATTGTGTTTGCGGAGTATTTCGTTGAAATCGTTCCCGTGTTTTCTTAAAGCTGATACATCTGTACATCTATTTGCAATTCGTGACTTTTCATTAATGATAAATTTTGTGCTTGTGGGTAAATAGTAGTCATAATGCAGAAAAATGTCTTTCTTTGCAGACTTTTTGTAGGATTCGAACTGCGGACGATCATGTAAATTAAATGCAACAGTAAAGTCAAGGAGACTTATGCTATTATCATCATTCCTTGGAAAAAAGGCAGAAAGTCTTGTGGACCGATGAATCGAGATTCACTCTGGATTTCAATGACGGTTGTGTCAGAGTGCATCCATCGTCTTCCACGTGAACGCTTTGTCATATGCTGTATTAAAGAACACGACAGATATGGTGGTGGAAGTGTTATGCTGTGGGGTGGCATTTGGCATGGCGGACGAACGACAGCAGTCATCATCAAAGGCACGTTGACTGGAGAGAGGTATCTCAATGAAATTGTGCTTCCTGTTGTTGCCCCAGTGGTCAGGGTGGAGGATCTCGTCTTCCAAGACGACAACGCAAGACCACATCGCTCCTTGGCTGTCATTGCCACTGTTAGGAGATTGAACATTCAAACCCTTGACTGGCCTGCACGCTCACCTGACTTGTCACCCATTGAACAAGTCTGGGACGAGTTTGGGTGGCGAGTGACAGACCGCTATTCACTTCCACCAGTGTCCTTGAAGATTCTTTCTGAAAGACTGACAGAGCAGTGTGGCTTCTCCTTGAAACACCCTTCATTCAGAAACCCTGTGAATCCATGCCATCTCGGATTACTGAATGTATTGGAGCTAGAGGGGGGCACAAGCGCTATTAAAGTTGAATCTGCTACATGTGTTGTCTTTCTGTGCTAGCGACTTGGTGGAGATTGTGACTAAATTATCAAGGTATCATACATACATGTATATATACCAGTCAAAAAGAAAGAAGTTAAAGAAGTAAATGTTTCAAAAATTTTGTCAATGAGTATATATATTTTCCACTTGGCAACGATATTATGACTTTTTCTTTTTCATTTTGGGGAATGTTTCAGTTTAAAGTGCAAGGAGTCCAACCCACTCATTGAGATTTTTTAAGGAATATCTATATTTCCCATAAATTCATCTATTTCAAAAAGACGATTTTACTGAAACGATTTAGTTTAATGCTAAACGCAGCAGATTAGCAAAAAAATACAGTCTGATATAAAGAATTGCAATGTACTGTAGACATCGGTTTCGTACTCGGAGTGTCCAAGTCACCCCAGTTTACCCTACTCATTGAAATAAGGAGTGAAATGAAAATTCAGATGAGAAGCGAGTGTTCAGTGTTCCCGTTTTATATCGATGAAAATAAAGATTCTGAAGAGTTTCAATTGCAGGGTCACTCAGTCAGAGGATCATTCACATGATTTAATGCAATAATCTCGGATTGGTATGGGAAAAATTGCTTTAACCAATTTGTTGCAACCATGAGCACAGGTCGAAGCCATCATAGTATGAAAAACAGTGTCCATTAATCCTGCACACAATGCCATGCATTTCCGACCATTCTCGGTCATGCGCTCCACCCGTTTATGGCTACATGATTTAAAACAGCTTTTGTCAACTCCACCAGGATGATCTAGTGGCTGAGCTGTCAGGCATTGAGCTACCAGGCATACGCCAACCAGGACAATGAGGATCGTGTCTGCAAGAGGAAAGAAGGAACATGTGAATGAGCAGAATTTCAATGGAAAATATATTCTACTTAGATAAATGCTAATATATACTACCGGTTAGTCCAAATGATAGCGGTCAAAGTCCGTAGTTACTCATAAAACATGGCCGCGTATTATTTACGAATCCACAAAATCTGGATTGTCATTGGTCATTGGCAAATCAGTACATCGCTGTTAAAATATGAAGTGAAACTGTGGCTTAGATAGGACAACGCGCGCTTTCTTTCGGGCTAATGCTTATCTATAAAGCTGTAGCGCATGAATCAGCCTTCAGTTCATGAATGCCTATTAGAGGGACGACCTGCGATGGATTCAACAAAAATTAATAGATCAAATTCATGACATTGTGTCCATAAAATTAAAGGAAAGTATGCTCAAAATGAAAGTTCTACTAAAGTCTGCATGTGTTACATATTCCAAACTATTCATTGATTTCACGCTACTAACGTTTCCTGATAATTAATAGATTCATGCTTCTACGTTCCACGAATGAAAATATCATTTTTATCGCTCCGCTTTATCCGTTCTTTATAGAGCAGTACACGGGACTGCATCACTTTGGTTTTTTATGTACTTCCATTCACAGTACATTTCTTTTAACTTATTCTATTCTTTTGCATGACATATCCATTTGATTTTACACTGAGGCATCAATTGTTGTCTCTCACTAAATTGTTTTTATTGTAAATAGGATAATTAAATATTGAGTTGCATCCTCAGTTGAGAAATGGGGACAGACCTGAACACTTGAACAGATGCCATTTCATCCAATATCACGAATCATCAGCAGGTCTACTTCACATCTATCAACATCGACACAACTCTCTATTTAGAGTTGAAGCCATACCCGGGTAAATTTGAGAATTGCTATTAGTAAGTTAATAAAATTTCGACGGGTATTCATCATGCTAAGCTTAGCACACTACTGACTTGTCACTAATGCTAGTGCGCCAGCAATAATTAATAAAGTCTGCTGTTTTGCAAGCACAATTTAAATACTAGAATGATTTTGACTTTGCCCTTAATTGTTCACGCAATTCCCGTCTGTGCAATGTGTCACTGTCAGTCAATTATGAGCTTTTGTCAGATCGAGATTTCTAGTAGCCACGTTGTAGTTCAGTGTATTGCTCTATAAAGAACAGACGAAGCATTGAGCAATATAAATGACATTTTTATTTGCAACATCAAATTATGGCAACAGGTCGTGGTGCTGTAATGAAGATGTTATGTCTTATAGCCCTAACTTTTACAACATGCAGAGTTTCATTATCAATTTGTTATAAATATTACATGGCCTGTGGTAATTGTTCAGAAATTTGTTATTTTTTAAGATACTGAGTTGTTTGTTTTAATTGTGAATTTCACTGCAATTTGCACGGTTTTCCTACGAATAGGTTTGGTGCTAAAATTACTTTATTGATAAAAATATTTACAAAATACTAACTTATCAAAAAATATTAATGTGTTTTACCAGTAAAGTAATTGTAGCAGCAAACGTTTTCGTGGGTAGACAGACGATGCAAATTGAAGTGAAATGCACAATAAAAATCAAACAACCTCCCGTCAACTGCCATCAGCTATGACTTGTTTGTGTGAGCATATGAGTAGATAATTGCACAAATAGTTTTGATGGTTATTCAAGCTTACTTTCAATATGCCTATCATACACTGTGTTACGCATCGATTTCAAATGTAATTGAAAACTGATCATGCAATTGAGTTCTATTCTGATTTTTCAAATATTTGTCATCCATCAACGTGCATAAAGATTCAAAATCCAATTCTATCATTAATTTATATTGCAAATTTTTCCAGAATTTATTGATGCACTCTAAACCAGCACCTCCTAAATCACACACTAAAGCAAGACACTGTTCGTAACTAATACAAAAATCCTAAAGCAAAGCGTTTTAGGAGGCTAGCGCACTAGGGTTATTGTCCTCTTTAGTATGTTAACATTCTATTTCACGCAACCTCCTAAAATTCTAGTGTGTCGCGCTTTAGGATGCAGGTTTCTTCGATTTTAGGAGGTGACAGTTTACAGTGTGGAAAAAAGTAATCAAAATGGAGTTGTATACTAAAAATATTTTGCAGCAGTGTTTTTTAATACCTGTGTTGCTATTCACTAATGATATTTCCTAATTACATGAGTTTTTATATATTTCATTCATCATATTGGTGCTCATCATTCTCTCTGTTAGTGCATTTCTCTTTTATGACTTGAATGAAAGAAACATCATTATATATCATTATATCATTTAACAATTCAACTTGTCTTTTAATTGTCCGAATTCCACGTGATGCTTCATGTTGCAGTGTTGCAAAGATGAGTGTAGTGGATGATGTAGTGGAAAATCGCTTTGATCGAGAGACTATGACAAATTATATTGATGTCAGCTTCATAAGATCATTTGTTTCAAATTCAAATGACATCACAAATCATTCAAAATTTTATCCCCAAGGATGCAATTCTTACCAGTCAGTTAGCTAACTGCAGCAGAACATAGAACACTTACATGTACGAGTATTATTGCTGGCGCCAGAAAATATCCTGCATTCTTGCCCGAAAATCTATGTTGAAGGATATGCGTTATTGCAGGGACTACTAAGTCATCCACGTAATGGATATAGGATGGCTATGCGATTCTCTGAGATATAAAGAGGGAATTTTTTTAGATATCCAAAGTGGCTAAAGTTTTATTAACAACAATGTAGAGTTAACATTTAAGAACAACATATAAAAGATACAAAAGCAAAAAGACATCCGGACAGTTAAGAAAAAGGGAAGCTTGAAGTTAAGGGAAGATATCGCTTTTAGACAGGTCAGAGGTCAAAAATTGTGTTCAGTGCATGACCTTTTGGGAGGCAACCTAGGAGGCTGTTTGCGTTGCCGATTTGAACGGCGACGCTCAGGGATTGCTGGAGGTAAGTAGCCGCCCTTCTCTCACCAGTCGATGCAATGAGCCGCCTGCCAACAGATCTTATAAAGTTTGCAGCACTTTCACCATAGGCCCCATAGACTCTATGCAAATCGGGGTGAAAATAAAGCGGTCTCCAATTTCGTCATATTTGTTGAGTTTGCGAGTTTCAGCGATATTCCCAACGGCTCCTGATGTCTTTGAGGCGGCTGCGATGTATGAATCAGCAAGTGTGTGGCTACAGGTAAAGTCCCACACAAGGGCCCGGCCTCTTTCCCAATTCAAAAGGGTTATCCCATCGGGCCTCTTGTTGTCACTCCGAAATATGCCCATTGGTTCAGTGGAATTCGACACACCTGCAGAAACTAACGCTCTTGAGATCAGGTTGTTCACTGAAGCATGTCGAAAATAGCGACCAGACGACTTCTTACATACAAGCGCGTGTTGACCGAAAATGTCTAGCTGATCACCACAAATGCATCGCTGTGCAGAACAAACAGGGGTACCAAGCCGTAAAGCGCATGCAATAGTGAACTGATCGTCGTTCATTTGAAGTCCCAAAGATCGTATGGGGTATGCATTCAGCCATTGACCAGTTTCTTTGGTCGATACTGATAACAATCTAGCTTTTCCGTAATCATTTTCAATTGAAATCAACTTTCCAAGGCAAACTTCACTCATGGGTTGATCCCAACTCTTTTGACTGGATTGAAATTTTGGCAATTCCCTTGTACAAGAAAAGTGCTTCCATAAAGAGATAGCTTTGTCTACGTTCACATCAGAAAATTGAACACAAGTTTTGTTGAGTATGCTACTCACGACATCGAAAGAACCAAAAGCTGAGGCCAAATAGGCAAGAATTGAAAGCTGTTTGGTTCCGCGAATACCGAGACCACCGTAATTGATAGGTAGGGAAGATTGCTTCCAAGCATGCTCATCAATGGATGTATTCAAAAGATCAGAGAGATTGCTTCTGATTAAACAATCGATCTTTGTGAGAATTTCACTTTCATAGCAATAACTTGTTCTCAAACAGTAAAGTAATTTTGGTATGGCAAAGAATGCCACGTGCTTTTCTAGCTTACAAAGTCTTTCACTCAAAAGTTTCAGCATGTGATATTTCTTCTCTAATATTTTGTCAATTGATTCTTTACAGAGAGATCCGCCAAGCAATTCCGCGTCTTCAAATTCGATGCATTTCAAATTTGGGATTGCATCGGAAAATTCTTTCATAACCGACGTCCGTTTGATCGAGTCAGTTTCAAGAATTAGCAGTTCGCACTTGGAGTCGTTTACTTGCAGACCAAGCTGCTCCATTTTATTGGCGATGACTTTGAAGTCGTTTAAAACAGTTGTTGGATTGCCAGCTAAAGTACCGTCATCAACGTACCACACATTTATCTCAGATTGAAGATCAATAATGACAGAATTTATAGCAAGACTGAATAAAAGTGGACCCAAAGGATCTCCTTGTTGAACACCTTCTAACGATGGGATGACGGACGATGAAAAATATAAATTGGACGGCAATCGGTAACATAGATCAATGTAATTGTAAATCTTGGGAATGTGTTCTTTGACCGATTTCAGCAAGACATCACGACGAACTGAGTTGAAGGCATTTTTCAAATCAACTTTTAGTAGAACCTTATCCGAATTACGAAATTGCTGAACATAATTTTGGCATGCATGAACTGCAGCCTCGCAGCCAAGCTGGACTCCAAAGCCTACTTGAGCTGGGTATAAAACTGTCCGTGCATCAGATCCAACACACATGGATTTATGTTTGTTTATTTATGTATTAACAAACATAAATCCCGAGGGCTTTAGTCCGAGGGATTTGTCAAATAATTTCACGAGCTATGTCAGAGAATTGCATAGCTATCCTCTATCCGTTATAATGTATGCCAGATTACTAGGACCATAGATGTCCACGATAAGATCCCTCTCTACCAAGATTTCCGTGGGAACAAATTTTATCAAATATAGAAGGGATTCTGAAATACGATTCTACAACACTATGCAATAATCTGGTATACTTTATATTGCTATAAAGATATCTTTGCAGTTCCTGGTTTTTGAGAAATTGCATGGACAATAGGTATTCTATGAAGCCAGAAGGGCAAGAAAATGTAGAAATCAGAGGCCGCGAAGCGGACGAGGATTTCTACGATTTTGCTGGCCGCTGGATTCATAGAATAGCTTATCCTCTAAATATGGCATCTGCCCAATAACCAATGTGATTATACGAATATTTCTATGAACAATCCTCCCAGGTGGGCAAGGAAAAAAGATATTGCCCAGCGACATATTTCATATCATGGGATATTACCAAGGAGGTCTAAATATCTATAATTGTACAGGAGGCAGAATGACGCTTTCTGTGGGAGAGCTTCGAAGGCCTGTTACAGAGATAGCAGCATATCACAACACTGAATGTTTTGCAAGTTTTGTCGAATTTTTGTGTAACCCCTGAATTATCTGCTCTCTTTCATTGTCATTTAATGGAATGTGGAGATCCGGAGATATTTCATTCATAATTTTCCTCATTCGAAAAATATGGAACCACTGAATTCCGCAGCATTTGTCTTGCTGTTCAAAATAAGTGCAGTGACTACTTTTTCTGTGAATACGTTGGGAACCAAATGTAATTTTTTTTTGTTGGATGCTCTATGGAAAACATCAGGAGTATCAGGAAAGTATCAGGAGCATAATTAATCCAACGTTTTCCATGAAGTGTTTTTCGTGGTACGTGGTACACTGAGATATAAGGAAGGCCATTCAATTTATAAGTATTTTTGCTCCTGTGAAAACTGCATTTATTAATTATCAGGAATGAATGAAGTAACTTTGACAATGCAAGATAAATTCCAAAATTGTTTATTGCTTTAACAAACATAAGCAACTAGATTTTGAACCATCCTATCTCTGCAACAGGCCTTCGAAGCTCTCCCACAGAAAGCGTCATTCTTCCTCCTGTGAAATTATAGATATCTAGACCTCCTTGGATATTACCTTCGCAGATTTAGAGGATAACGACTTCTTAAGTTTACCAGGGACATCTATGATTGTCCCTTAGATATCTTGTATTTAGATTCATAGAGGTCCCTGATTTTACTAACATTAAGAAGTCTATGAATGAATCTATGCAAAAATCATCATTACGAGACAATCAGCTGATATTTGTTTCAAAAGTAGGTGTTTCAAAAGTAGGCTAACAGTTGATTTTGCCCTAGGAAATCTATGTTGACCGTTCTATTGGCGATTTACACCTGAATCAGTCGATGGATATCCATGATCAGTCCAACATGAGCCATAGACTTCGAAGTAATTGCTACTATCATTTAGAAGTCTATGCAGTAGCATTCCATTGGCAAAGGAATTTTGAAATCTATCATGGACAAGATATAGCACCAATCTGACATTACGTACATGGATATGTTCAATTAATTTGATTTGAATCAAACACTGTTAGTTTGACTTGAAGTGAATTAAACAAGCTTGAAGCTTTTTTGAATTTGCTGCTTCTGTCATGTCAGGTCATCTAAAAGATGATTAGAGAAAATGGATTTTGAAATCCTTTTGGAAAAACAAGAATGCTGAAAAGATGCGAATGGAATGGAGAGATGCCTTTCACAGCAATCCTCCATCAAGATTTGCTATTTATCGCATTCGAGATAAATTTGAAAAGACCGGTTCGGTAGAGAATGCACCGAAGTCAGGACGCCCTCGATCAGTTTCAATAACATCAAACGAGGAGCTAGTGGCCCAAACATTTGTTCAAAGTCCGAAGAAGTCAACAAGAAGAGCCTCATTGGAGTTGGACATTTCTCTAAGCTCTACTTGGAGACTGATGAGGAAAGTTGAGTTGAAACCATACCGACCCAGACTGTTGCAGCACCTTCTACCGGATGATGCTGAACGACGCTTGCAGTTTGCTGTGCTCATGTTGTCGGAAATTCGGGAGAACCCAGATTTGCTTGACAAGATAGTTTGGTCTGACGAAGCCAGTTTCAAACTATCAGGTCACGTAAATAGACATAACTGTGTCTACTGGTTCCCTGAAAATCCGCACATGGTATCAACAAATGAGCTGAACCAGCCTGGCTTAACCGTCTGGGCCGGTATGTCAAGCAACGGTGTGATTGGGCCAGTATTTTTTGAAAGAACTGTGACGGCTGAGGTGTACCTTCAAATGCTCCAATCCTTTGCGATTCCTGAGATGTAGTCATTGAACAACTTCAATGAGCTGTACTTTCAGCAGGATGGTGCACCAGCGCATTTTGCAGTGAGTGTCAGAAGCTATCTGAATGACACTTTTCCAGGAAAGTGGATCGGGAGATGTGGTAGCATCCTTTGGCCTCCTCGCTCTCCCGATCTAACTCCGATGGACTTTTTCTTTTGGGGCGTTGTAAAGGAGAAAGTGTACGGACGAAAACCTCACACACTTTCTCAACTCCGCTCCTACATCACAGATGCCTGTCAAGAGATCAGTGATGACAGGAACTTATGCAGAACTGTGTGCCACAGTGTGGCCGAAAGACTGCAAGAATGTGCCGATGTCCATGGTGGACATTTTGAGCATTTGCGTTCGTGAATTTTTGCAACTTTAAGTTGATTAATTTTTTGATATGTTGAATAGGCCTTGGTTATTCATTTGTTCATTTTTTGTTAGGAAACCAAGCAAACAAAATGGTAGTTGTTTTAATGTTAATACCTTTATTAATTTCAGCCTCCTCTAGGCCATCGTCAGAAGCTTCTGACGATGGTCAAAGAGGAGGCTGGAATTAACAAAGGTGAAGGACATTTGGATGTCAGCTGTTCTTCCTTCTTCGCCTCCCTGTCTTGTGTTGACGACAGCGTCTTCGTACACCAGGCTGAGGGGCGCGGAGGACATTCGAATGTCAGCTGTTCTTCCTTCTCCGCAGTAACACTGAAACAACTACTATCTTGTTTACATGATTTCCTAATAATTTTTTTTTGATAGATGTTGGATAGTTATTCGACTTCTCATGATCGGTATAGATTCAAATTGGGTTGTAGTGAAATATGTAGGCATGAAAACACTGGAGATCATGAGATATTTTAATATGATTTACGCGATGTCAAAGAGTATTGAATTTTTGCCCCTTACGAATACAAGGCATATTAGCTATCTGTGGCATCGTGAAAAAGATTATTATGACATAGCTTATTAATCTATAGCATTAAGACATAGCTTTTCAAGGCCAATTTCTACTGTTAGCCTACTTTTGAAACACCTTGTATAATATGTTACATATATTATATTTTATGCCGGTGAGAGCTTGCCTTCACCCGGCTATTTGAGTGAGCTGATGCAATTTAAATGATTTTGGATATTTTGTGCACTAACTTGATTAGTTTAGATGAGACGACTGACTTGGTAGTGCTTGAAACTCGTGAATGGAAAGCTACTACAATAATTCCCCGTGAATCCAACATTCAAGATTCTTCAATTCGAAATGACATGCAAGAAGGGAATATACCAAAGATTTCAGAAGATTGCAGCACATGCCATGAATTTAATAGACGCAAATTATCTCGTTTCTGCTCACGTTGTAATAGAAGCTTTCATCTTACTTGCGTAGGTCTCACTAAGCGTCAGTCTAGTCATCTCAGCAATCAATGACCTTCTTGTCAGATCAATGAATTTAATATTATCAGTGAACAGCCGACTCATGTTTCACAACATTTGGACGCGAAGGCAATCATTCAGTGTGTGAACACAAGGGAAAATTTGGTCTACTCTAGCGCATTCCGAAAGGAGCACGAATTCTTGTTGCTGAAACTCTCAGTAGGCTCATTAACGAAGCTTTATCGAACGCAAGCGATTTTTCATATTTGATTAAACTTTGTACTTTTGCTTCCCAATGCTTTCAGAATCCTAAATGCAATAATGACAAGTCATCATACTCATTGGCCACCTTTACCAAAGACCAAAGTAGTAAATTTGATCAATCAAACCTTTATGAAAATGTCTCTCATGGACTCGCGTTGAGTTTTAGTTCAAAAGAGAAGCAAAGAGCTGATAAATATGAAACCAATTTGCTTAAAATACGCGTGAAGTCTGAATTGATGGATGGATATGTATCCGCTGCCGTCAGAGTTCTATCAGATGAAGTCGTAGTTCATGAATCTCCGGATGTTACTGACCAACTTATTTTGAAGCATCCGCCTGCCCCGACCGATATTCGAGATTGTCCAACTGCAAATCAAGAAAACATCCCTAGTATTACCAACGATATTGTTTTGAAAGCTATTCGATTATTTCCTTCGAGCAGTAGCAGTGGAATTGATGGTTTGCGACGCAGTCACTTGAAAGATCAAGTTCCAAGTGACACATCTCCAGCTGGTGAACAATTATTGTATTCTTTAACAGCATTGGCTAATTGTTTTATTCGAGGCCATATTCCAGATCAAGCTCGAGATCTTTTCTTTTCTTCATCCTTATTGCTTTGAAGAAAATAAGACGGTGGATTCCGACCAATTGCCATTGGCAACACATTCCGTCGATTAGCAGCAAAAGTTTATGTAGGACTACTCTCCATGTCTGAAATAGCATCCGAACTCAAAACGATCAAGATGGGTTATGGTGTTAAAGGAGGTTGCGAGGCGGTGGCACACGCTGCTCGTCAGTATGTCAAGAATAAGTTATCTGATAATTCTAATGAATTGCACATCATGATCAAATTGGATGTGAAAAATACATTGACACTAAATGTCGAGATCATACGCTGGAAGTTTTTAAACGGAAGAGTACCCATCTCTTTTGCTTTTGCAAAACAAGCGTACTCATCGCAAACTCTTTTACTTTTCGGTGAAAAATTTCTTGATTCATCAACAGGAACCCGACAGGGAGATCCTCTTGGGCCTTCGTTTTTTGCTCTTGGAGTTGATGAAGTTGCACATCTAGTCACCTGCCCCTTTAACCCATAAAACGTAGCTGTGATTTCTTTTCATATTTCGAATTACATCAATCAACATAGCTTGAAACATAGCGAAACATGAATATTTTCACATGTACAATGGATACGAGCCATTTCGGATCGAATTCGAAGATGGCATATATATATATACCATCGCGTCCTACCACTCCTAAAAAGAAGTAAATTTTGGATGCGTTGATAAAAGGCAAAATTGGAGCACTGAACTTCATAAAACTGCAATACCAACTATTTGTCTGGTGCGAACATCTTGCTTGCGCATTTCAAATTTCCTTTTTCACATCCATTACTCATAGCAACCACTTTGATGTATTATTCAGTTACATGTAGGCTACATGTACATCGAATTCATATTAGAACAATGTATAATTTACAATTTTTACTTGTAGATTTACTCAAAAAATAATTTTTGTAATTGATGCATGATAGAAAACAGATCTCACAGCAGTGTATAACAAACTCTTAAATTCATGCAAATGCACATGCATTGCATACATGCACTTGTATCAGTAATTTTCTCTTTAATAGGCCTATTTTGCTCTGTAAAATAAATATCTTGCTCATGTGTGTATGCTCAACAGTTCATGTCGTCATAAAATGCGGCATGCTTTGGAACACTTGTCTCACAATCCCACACCGCATTTGTAGCATTTCGTTCGTGAAAGAACTTGAGTCAAGGCGCAGCAGCTGCTCAGGTGTATAGCAGCTACGCACGATTTATTGCTGGTGGAATCAAAACGCCTGGACTGGTTAGAACTTCGTATATTACATTGTTCAGTACCGTGAAAACACATATGCACACAATTAGTCTTTACATACAACTCACACAAAATCGGGGGTGACTTACCGTTCACTCTACAAGCAATCCTGACGGAATCTTACGAAAAAATCACTATTCACATGGCTATTCACAGACAAACAGTACAGCTGATTTTCACCTATTTCATATTCGAAAACCATTTACAAATTATGATGAGACGTGACGACACTGCATGCAAACAAGCTAACTAAATTGATACGTGCAATAGAAAAATAACCTACTCACTCTATGGACCTACCGTAACAGACATGACTATCCAAAACGGTAGGCCTACTATCCACCGATAAATTCTGACGTCCGGCTTCTCCACTGCAATTATTTTTTATCTTTAGTAGATTTCATAATCGTCCTCTTCATCTACCATGATCGTTAACTTCAGTGGGCGCCATCTACTGCTATTCTGAAATAAAGGAGAATTATTGAAAATAGCTTTCGCATATGTACCGTGTAATTTTCAAAATCATGTTTGCCCTGTATCACAAGAGAGGATAATAATAAAATGCTGTCTTCAAAATATCAACATTCTGGTTCAAACTAGGTGTAGAAAGCTATAATAAAGCTATCAAAAAGTGGTGCAAGTATGGTCAGAGTGTGTCCATCGTGTCCATGGGTAGGCCTACTGAGAAAGATCCTGATCTCACATGTCGTTAACTTCCTGCAATAATTTGCACAAAATTTGCATAATGCAAGATACTAGAAGAGCCAAACAAACTGATGGCTCACAATTCAGCTGTTCGATATGTGTCACTGCACGGCATTCGATAGACATGTTGATATTTGTAGGCAGATGTACAAATTAGGCATACTTGATATATCATCGCCAAGGCCACCTTCGTCCTCTTTACCATTGCTCTCCACTGTCTTCACCATCTCATAACGGGGGATATATCATAATGTCATCCTCTTCATTGTTAACTTTTGAGCCCGTCGGTCTTGACAGCGGTGACAAAAAGCGACCTGACGGAATGACGATTTTTCCGTATCGTATGGGTCGTTGCTTGATTTGAGGTACTACTTGCACCGGTGCGCACAGTGGTTCGCCTCTTATAGAGTCCGCCAATCTGTGCTTTCTGAGAGGCACATCTTTGAAGTTTTGTAATTTCAAATTGTGTTGTCCATGCCCTAGATTGTTGGCAGAGAAAGTCTACATTTTGATTTCATTGTTACTAAAATTTCATCTAACTCTTGATGCAAAATGCTGCGTATCCTTATTGTTTCAATCCTTTAAGGACTGGTGGTACATACATGCGCCACCTTCTTTATTTGATACATTGCTTGAATTAAAAGCCAACTGAAATTAACTATTGACCATTATTCTGTTTATTTGCATCAAAAATAATTAATATAAATATAATTTGCGACTCAACAAAGTTTCTTTTTTGCTTTGATTTCGATTTGAAATTGGCAACATTTTGAGGTAGGTACTTGTCTTCTATCACCAAGCTCTCAATATTCATGACAGGCACGTATCTAGCCCCCAATTAGTCTTATTCCATGAAAATGATTTTAATTAGTTAACTGGACCAATTGTCTTCCAGTTTTATACATCAGAAAATCGTACAGACTGATTTACGTTTTGGTGGTACATATGTGAACCACTTGTCCTTAAGGCAAAGTTTCCTTTATACAGTGTATATTCTATAGGCCTATTTCAAATGTCAAATAACAACAGCTACAGCAGCACAAGTCAAACATAGATTATGTTATTGATATCCAGCTAAGTATTGACATTTTATGTTAGGGCTACCTTACATAATGTGTACGCTTAGTACGTCTTTATAGTTTGTCGATCCAGTGCTGAACTTCAAACTGAAATCCGGATGCAGCATAATGAAACGCACGAAAACAGGATTGCATGGAAACATTGATATTTGAGAGTTTTATTTCAACCGTTCTACATTTCAAAATAGAAAATTCAGATGGGATTTGAACCTAGTGGTCTAGTTCGAATACATCATCATCCCAACGGCTGCTTATAGATTTTTGAGTAGCAGCTCGATAGGACATTTTGTTCTGCGCAATTGTTGTTGTGAATTTAATTGTAGTACAATTTGCTTTTTAGGATCAACACAATACAGAATGTCTGTATTATTATTATTATTTTTATTATCAAATTGAAAGTTTATCAAATGTCGCTTTAAGTTGGATGCATACGACTCGGCTTCTCCCATCTTGTTGATGTGTGCTTCACACGGTTTTTATCCAGTCTCTACCAGGCAGGAAAATCCCCCATCATTCTCCAAAAAATATGAGTGCACTTTCGATTCTAATATGCGCTTTGGAGGAGCCATCACACACGATTAATAAGAGGGTAAGAGGTAATGTTCTCAAACAGACTAGTATTTCATTTTTGTTTCTGATGTGACCTTTGGTGCGTAGGTGTGATCGAGGCTAGGAAGGCTTGTCTTCTCTATTAAATCACCGAGTGATAAGACAATCCTTTTTTCACTATCACGGTTCATTCCCTCAACTATTACAAGCTTTGCATGCAGCAGTGTTTCTGTACTTTTGTTTGACGGAGAAAGTTGACATCAAGACAGTGACAGCTATATGCACTAGGATAAATAATTTGTTTGTATCATATTTCGTGTCTAGTTATAGGCCGGAGTCTCATCATTTGATAGGACTCCGACTCCACATCCCTGGTTCATGCAAGGTCACATTTTGTTTTCAATGTGTGATGCATGTACATGTGTAGGCCTACTAGTCACATGCAAAATACTGAATGATAGTTTCATATATTGCAGGTATCATTCTGCAATTCGATAATTGATGGTGTTGACCTGACGGACCAGTTGAAAGAATGCTATCAAATCGACAGACGAAGCCAGACAAAATTCTATCGCAGACTATTTTTCGATATCGTCGATTTGAGAATCAACAATACTCAAATCATCTTCAGGGAGAAATTAGAAATGAGTGGAATGAAAGGACCAACGGTACTACAATTCCGTCAATCAGTCGCTCGGAGAGTTGCTGGACAGTTGTGTTAGAGACAAAGAGTGAATCAAGAAGAAAGAACTAAAATCATTACGTCGTTCCGGGCAAGCACTTACCTGTTTGCAATATCAAACGCCGTCGCTGGTCCATGTGTTCAGGGAAAGAGATCGATATTGTAGGAGCAACATAGCCTGCTCTACATGTGAGAAATGCTTCTGCGTGAAGTCGTCGAGGAATTGCTTCTACAACTTTCATGTGTGGTTTGGACCAATCTTTAACGCAATTTTACCATTAAGGACAAGTGGTTTATATACAGTACGTGCCACGCCTATATCTTCTAAACAAAAGAGAGTTATTGAATGAATATTTGTAGCTTTCATATTGAAATGATAATAACAAGTTTCCACTAGAGTAATCTTAATTTCGATAACCTCAGACACTATGGTCCTTAAAGAGTTAATACTGTTCTCCGTTTTTGAATAGATACTTAGCATGCAGTAATGCATTTTTTCACGCAAGCGACTTTTAATTTTCAACAATATTTGACTGGTAAGTGGTTTTCACAATAAATGAGGTACACAACGTAGCTTACATGTATTTTCAATTAATGAAAATGATATTTCGTGAGTATCGAACATGTAATTTTATGTGCAATCAATTGTCGGTTGGGATAGTGCCAAGAATAACAGCGATTTCGTATAGCAGAAGTAAATATATTTACTATGTGACACTCTACTTTGCTATTCTTTTAAATAAATACTGCTTCAATCAAACCACAGATTTCAAAACTCTCTTCGTCTTCTTCGTAGTTCGGTTTTGAAAATATTTCCGTCAAATGAATTCATGAGTATTGTCAGACGATTTTCTTCAGGCACTTTTGCGCTGTTCAAAAATCTTTTGACATTTTTCAGATGATGCTGGATGCTCTGTCCTTTGGATATTCCCTGGGAGATCTTATCCAGTCGAGAATATTGATATTCGTTTGAGCTATTGATGTCCTGGCGTGGTCGCCACTATGTGCCATTATTGAAGTGAACACACTTGATGACAACAAGTAATATTTATTTAATGATCCAAGTTGGTAGCAATGCTCCAATTCCTATTCAAATTCAACATTCTATACATAGACAGATAATAACGATGAGGAAAGCAATGCAACCCAAGACATCCCCAAGTCGTCTTCTGCAAGCATAGATGTTGCATCAACAACATGTGGAGGCTAACAATCCACGAATACAACAGCATATTTGATTACTTTTATAACGATCACAGTGCAATATGGAACTTGGCATTATCACATTGTGAAATAGTGGAAATTGTCGTTTCACCCACAAATAGTAAAGGACAATTATACACTGTAAGTCGCTCAATACCAATCACATACGAAGTATGCATCCCAAAATATTTTTTTGGTATATTTCTGTATTCTCTTGGTATATATTTGTATGCTTTTCGTATGTTATTTCTAATGTGGTATGCTTTACATACTAAAGCAATACCAGCACAATGTTAAAAGAAAGCATAAATCATGTCCTAAGTATGTTGTTTTAAGGCCTTTTGTCAATAAAGATCACACTAATGTTACTACTGTTTTGTAAGTAGTGAGATAATGACATTCAAGAGTCATACTTTCAATACTGAATTCGATTTTAATGCATGTAATTCTAAAGTATTTCATAAATAATCAATGTATATTCAACCATCAACAATTATGCATCATGTAATTTTGAAATTAAGCATATTATCAATCCGAAATAAAAGCACATGATAATTCATGAACTCAAAAATAGTTATGTTTGAGATATATAAGTCAACAAGATAACACTAAAGATATCGTTTAAATGAAATGATTCTTACCAACGTGGGTCATGAAGTAGAGTTAACTACACGTCAGGTTGCTGTAGCTAGACAAATAGCATCGACGACATATTCGTGGAGCATAAAATTCACAATTGATCTAATGTACTTAACCCATTTGCGCCCAATGTTCCCATTGGGAACATTTGCTTCAAAACGTAATTAAAATTTTCACTTAGCTTTTATACTGGAATTTTCTTCCTATACAACTTGCTCAACTTGCTTGAAAACGATTACAAGCATCTACGAACATATTCAGGTCTGTTAAGGTAGATAAAATAACCAATTTTCACTTCTGCATTTTTCAAGTTAGATAGCAGCTATCAAAGAACCCGAATTTTTATTGAATTACTGTTGATAGACAGTTATTTTTTCTTGGCTTGATATTGTCAGTCACTCAATTAAAATTGTAGACATCTAACTTGCATTTCAGTTGAAACCAGCAATATCTACACGAAGAAATTATTTTGATGTTCCCAAAGGGAACATTGGGCATTACCATTATTTTTGGATGTCAGATTCGAACCTTTCTAACATTTGAAGCAGACGTTCCATTGACCTTTTCTATGATTATGTTGCAATTTAGAGCACAAGTAACGTTTTACTTTTCATAAATTGTCAACATTATTAAATATATTCTGCTGGCAAAAATAAGATAGCGCTTATATGTCTTGATTTGATCTCATTTAATCTTGATCTAATTTGCGTCCTTTGAAGACTATTGGACTATGAGTCATTGAATGATTAGAAACTCGTCTATGTATGGCTGTGCAGCTTTTGAAAACAACTTATTTGTACTGGATATCAGACAATTCAAATACATTGAAAGAATCACCTTCGATAAATTTGTACTGATCATAGACATTTCAGGATTCAAATTTTCAGTCGAGCTAGCAGGCTTCACATTCACCTTTCTTTGTATTTGAGCTGTGATATTTCCCGCGTCGTGATTTTGTTATTGTGTTTCGTGGCACCATAATGACAAGATGTAAATTTATGAAGCTGGACGACGCTGTTCAAGCCATTCTCGAACAAAGCGACGATGAATATGACACTATTGTGGCCTTACCTCCAGAAGTTAATGGTAATGGTGATGCTACTGACGAAGAAGTTGAAGTTGAAGAAGATCAATTACCAAAAGACGTGTCATCAACTCTGGAAATTGCAAGGTCATCAGAATCTCGTCGCATAAAGTCAACAAAATCCGAATATCGAAAGAAATATTGGCCGAAAAGAAATTGGAAGAATGGTGACAGTGAACTGCAGGATATTTCGCTAGGTGTCCCGATACTTCATCTTTCCAGCCAATTTCCTGTATTATCCAACAAAAGTGCCATCGAAATTTACAAATTATTCTTCGACTCACAAGTGGAAAAGCTATTTATTGAAAACACGAACATTTATGCCAGAGAAGTGAAAAACTTTCATTCTTTTGAGCTAACACCGACAAAGCTGTGGAGGTTTTTGACGATCATAACGATATCTGCATACAACCAACGACCACAGTCACGTCTGTACTGGGTAAAGACGACGATGTGAACTGTCCTCTTATTTCCCAGCTGATGTCTCGCAACGAATTTGAGCAAGTAAAGTCTTTTCAACATGTTGTGGATAACAATGATCTTTGTTTGAATGATAGGTGGGCCAAACTACGACCTCTGATTGATCTTGTCAATGAGAAACTGAAACAGTTCGGTATAAACTCTAAATATCTTTCCATCGACGAGCAGATCGTTCCTTATTTTGGTCACCATAGATGCAAAATGTATCATAAAGAGAAACCCATACGGTTTGGATTTCAAAACTGGGTGTTGGCGGCGGATGATGGCACTCCAATACATTTTTTTCCGTATGGCGGAAAAGGTGACAATACTTCCGATGTTCCCCTTGGAACTCATGTTGTCAGAAATTGTGCGCAACATATTCCCGACCCAGAGGACCATGTTCTACTATTTGACAACTTGCTCTGTTCTCTTCCTCTGTTAGAAGAGCTGAAACGTGAGTCCAGAAAAGCAATCGGAACTTCGCGAAATAACCGCATCCAAAATTGTCCGCTTCCGAGTGTAAAAGAAACAGAAAAGAAAGAGCGTGGAAATTACGTGGCATATTCAACTAAAGATCTGTGTGTTGTGCGATACAATGATTATCGAGCGGTAACGATTGCAAGTAATTATGCGAAGTGTCCATTATTGCAAACAAACCGACGAGTGAAAGGACAAGCTGAGAAAATTGTTGTGGATCAACCGTCCATGATTGATACATACAATCGCCACATGGGCGGTGTCGATTTGCTGGATGGGTATTTGTCTAATCTTCGACCTTGTATTGGAGGCAAGAAATGGTATTGGGCTCCATTGATTAATTGCATTCGCATGTTACAAGTAGCGGCGTTCAAAACATACGTGCCACTAGGTCATCCTATCAGTCAGTTTGATTTCATGAGAATGATTGTTAATGAAGCTGTAAAAACGTTGCCGCTGAACGCCCCAAATAGGCCTAGAAGACGAAGAATGAGTGCAATTTTACCTAGAGCTAGGAATATAAATGAGCACATACCAGGTCCTGCTTTCAAACAAGGTCGATGCATTATTTGCAGAAAAAATACGCGAAAGCAATGTCAATCATGCCAAGTGTTGCTACATGAAAATGTCATGTGTTTTGGACAATACAATCACCGATAAAAGAAAATAAATATTACATTTAGTGGAATTAATTTTGCTTTGCCGATTTTCATTTGTGAAGCTTATAAGGAACTTAACTGCGTTTAGCATTGAAACTGGGTCAATAAAGTATTTCTAATTTCTACATTTATACATAATCTACATGCATGAAAATTTAAACCAGAATCAGAATTGTAAATAATAAACTTAATGATAATGTATATGCCCAATGTTCCCATTGGGAACAGCATCGTATATCTATGTTACTTAAACAAAAGTGGAAAGTAAACGCCATAGTTCGACTTCTATGCACTATTGGGTGAATATATCTTGATAGCAAAAGAAATCCATGACAGAAAAATTTCGGGCGTAAATGGGTTAAATATCACATTATCAAACAGAAAATATTCACGACTGATATTACTGAAAAAAGTTATTTGATAGTAGTATGTATATATATTTTTTTGCTATGTGACTTAACGCTGCACATACCAAAGACATACCATAAGGGATACCACGAATAAGGATGAATTTGCATCGGGTCTCGTATATAAAACATACCAACAATTCGTATTTCAGTGTGAAATAGCCAATCGCAGATAGAATAGTTCGTATCGCTACATACCAATCACATACTAAAGTAAGTGAGATGTGGTATGAAAAACATACCAGATCTCTGTGGACTTACCAGAATCTCGTAAGCTTATCAGATGTTAGTTTCAAATTGTATGTAATTTTCGTATCCAGCGATTTACAGTGTAGATCACTTGAGATATTTTATTGCAAAGCTATCTCTTCATTCTTCTAGAATGAGGTATAAATTCATAGAAGTAGATAATAGTACCATGGATTTATACCATATATTATAAATTATAGAAAAATTATAGAATAAATTATGGTCAATATTACAAATTAACCATATATTATAGTACCATGGAATACTATATAGAAATCCATGATAGTGCACTAGAATGGAAGTTTGAAATCTTGCTTATGTACAATGACGGCACATGGAAAAATCTATGGTTTACAGATCAGCTTCGATCTAATACTTTGTATCATAGTCTAACTATTTGTCAAGTTAGTTGTGGAAGTGGGTGATACCAAATTACAGAATTTTCTTGAAGAGAATTTTAAGTGAGATGGTGGCATTGTTTCATCATGAAATAGCCACTATTCTAATGGTTAATATGCTGTTTCTATACGTAGCAGTCATTAACAACCATTGTCTATTTTGTCAATACTGGAAAACGATTTAAAATTTGTTTCACAGAGACATGATTGTGAGTTGTCAGTGGACTGGTTATGAGAACATCTCAATGATTCACAGATAAAAATTCTTAATTATTGGATAAATTATAAATTTAAAAGCTTAGCGCTTTTCTGGAATAATCACACTGAAACCCTCTTTAGCTACAATCATCACTCAGATAAATTAAATGTCGCTGGAACTTTTCAATGATACATTGAATGACACATGTGATATAGTGCGATGATATTTTGGAAGCTGACAGTTGAAAGCATGCAAAGATTTTGACGATTGCTCGAATATAATGAGCAGGGAAGCCCCTTAAAGTAAAATGAATACTTTAAGCTTTATTGGCCTCTGATTTCAAGCTGGAGTAATGCATGTTTTGTAAATCGACATTACAAGTTGCATATGTGTCTGATCATACTCTTGATAGAATATAGGAGGGATAATTCAAAATAATGAGCGTACAGAACGTTTTAAAGGATTTCTTTCTTTATCATCCTGTTACTGCAGTGTTCCGTAAATTCATTATTGCTTTTGTGCACATGATCTTTGGACAAGGAGCAACAGTCCAGATCACAAATTGGCTTGTTAAATATAAATGCCAACCAGAAAAGAAAAGAAACCAGCTCGCAAAATTTGAATTTTGCCCCAACTAAGTAATAATTTTCATGCAATTTCCATTCTAGGACTTTCTATGGTATTGTTAATTTCTACGTATAAATGTAAGCTTCACTTGTTATGTCACTACCCTGATCTCCTCATTGAATACGGTTGTATCGCAAAATTTTCAACTATGCGATTTGAATCTATTCACCGGTTTTTTTAAAAGCATCATTCGTCGTATAAATCAATATAAAACTTTGCCAAAAACTATATGTTATCGTTTTAATCGCCGATCTGTTGTATTGTCCGTTCAGTTTTTATTTGATGGTACTGCATCTGAGACTACTGAATCGTTCGATTAAAATGAGATTATGAACAAAGAACGTTTGTGGAATTATCAGAAAGGACATTTCTAATAGCGGAAATTTAGATGTACATATTGATTTAAGAATTGCCTCAGAAGTTTCTTGGCGTGGCTATACATATTCTTGCAAATCTATATCGGTGGCTATAAATCTGTCTCCGTGAAGCATTGTATTCAGCAATCTATTGTTGTGTATCCGAAAATCCAAACATATTCTTACTGTCATTGAATTCTTTGATTTTTGGTTAAACGACAGGATTCATATTTGTGGATTGGGATGAAACATCATAGATTGTTTACAGCTATGGGACATACCAAATATACCATAGCGCTTCAGCGACATGACCTAAATGTTACTTCATCGCTATGATAAATTTGGTTAATGACATATGTCAGTTTTGTATATTAGTCTTGCATTCTTGTTAATAATGTTTGAGTGTCCATCTTTGTAATTCTTCAATGAATTATATATTGAACACTACACTTGCAAGTTTTTTTCAAATACAAGCTCATGTATTGAGGATAGATGCAAGTGTGAAGGGATCACATTTTCAATTACATCAAAAAGGCAGGTCGCCTGAAACTTGTCATTCATCTATTCTTTTGCATATATTGATTAAAAATTGCATGTTTTCGTGATAATTATATTTTGTCCAATCATCTCAAGAAAGTATTTCCACACGACTCTTTGATGACGGGTCTATTTGTGGATCGTCTTGCATGTATATGGAGTAGGATCCACACTCGACGCTTCCTTTCACTATGGCAAAAGGAAACCCGCTTTTCTCTCCCTCTGAAGGACAAGTGCAACTGCATGGCTACGTCAGACAAGGCATAGCCTAGCCTACAATAATTATCAACCAAACAATCATTCTTACTTTGCTAGGTAGTGGATCAGATTATATACCTTTTTCAGATTATAGCAACTATTTATTTAACATCATGCAAATAAACTTTATTGCGTTTATTATTTTTAAAAAATATTATTAAAAATAGTTTTTTGTTATAACAGTAATACATTAATAATTTAGTGTTGATAATCAAGAATGATGACCTCCTATTTTTTCTTTTAGATTTTACGAAGTTCATGTCCAGAACAAAGGAAAATCAAATTACTGAGAAAAATGCCATTATGTGACTTCATTGCAGAAGGTAATGTCACTTACACAGTTCTTCACCGACAATGGTGTTCTAGCATTTAGGTTTTGAAGAACAGTAAAAGCGAGTGATGCATATTAATGATTGTAATATTACGACAGTGATATCTCTTTTGCATGGTAACCTGTTATACCGAAATTTTCACAATCTGAACTGACGGTCGATTTAGTATATACGAATACATTTTCCGCAGCGCATACTGTCGGTATTTTATTATGTTCAATTTCTTCATTTCAGCAATGGGTTCCGTGAAATTTCCGACCGTGTCGCCAAGTGTGAGCAAGATTGTGATAAGATATAGATTGAACTTCTTACGAAAGTTATGCGTTAACTGTTGTAGCAAAATCTCTCACATTTCTTATTAATATAGCCTGCTGATTGGAATAACCGATATTTTGATTTTTCGGCAACTGGTACCAGTAGCTATGGCTGAATTAACTGAACTAATTATCCGGATTACTGCATCTGAATGCATTATTTTGGGGATGCATATGGCCTATAGATGCATTTCAGAATGCATCTTGGGATGCATCCTGGAATGCCCCCGGATGCATTATTTTGGGCATGCATGAATGCATCTTCGGATGCACCCCCTTCTAATGTATGCCCAAAATACTGCATCGTGCTCAATGCATCTGAGATGCAATTCGTCTTGCTACGGGTATTACTACATAATGACGCTTCCCAAATAGAATCTTCAATCGCAATGTCCTGAGAAGTGAGTCTAAACAAAATTGAATTAATGTGTAGATTGTTCAATAAAACAATTTTATTTGTAAAAACAGTACTAGATGCTGCCACAGCCATCGATTGTTTCATTGGCGTATAGCTAAGGTTTCTCTTACATCAGCTAATGTATTTGTTTTTGAACATCAGGTGGCGGTTGGTGTTGAGCAACGCATAAAGATTAAGACGCTCTGAATTAAGCATTGCTGATTAATTGAAAAGTAAATGGAAAGTAGAGTATGTATCTGATGATTTGCAAATATTTGCTGTTCTTTCCATAAGTTCCCTAATTGAAAGTATGGTCTTTTCTTCCCACCAGGAAGTGAAATCATTTAAACCATAATATATAGCTCAATTAAATTTATAGACATTAAATTTACTCTGCAAAACCTAAACAAGTAGTGTATTTTAATTATCACAATAAATGGAAGAAGCACTAATCATGAATGGTCGGGCACATAGTAGGCATTAATTAAGCGTGTGAGTCACACATTAATTAAGTCACATATCAGCCGTGTTGAATGTGACCGATTTGGGCCCATTTGGTCTCATAAAGGCAGTGGCAAACGTCATGTGCTGGGCACATAATCGGTCACATATTGGGCACAGTTTGGTTTACAGTGTATGCGTGACTTGAGAGTTCAAAGTAAACGGTTAAGGTGGAGACCAAGAGTCTTGTATGTCTGAACTTCTCAATATGGCTGAAGATCGGAGAAACTGCTTTATATGGCAGCAGCGAGCGGACAACGGTATAGAATCATGGTCGCCACTTAGATTCCGCATCAAGCAGGACACCAGGAGGGAATGAGCATGTGTGTGAGAAGACTTTATATGCCGCCGTATGTCAACTTGAAATGCATTTATTTTGTAACCTATCTGCTATTGTCATCAAAAAGTAGTCAGCGAAAATCGTTATGATATCAGACTGACAGACTTGCATGCGGTATCTTGCTGAAAATATTATGAGGTCAATAAAAAATGTGCTCACAAAGAAAGTAGGAATGGCACTATAGAAATTATAGAAACTATAGAAATTTAGAATTTGACAACATGCAATAAATATTCCAATACAATGCATTAGGCGAATATGCAGAATGATTTCCATGCGATGACCACACTTCTGGTTTGCACTGTATCTGTAAATCGATGATCCAAAATCTCAAGCTCCTTCTGCTCTAGAAATTTTACTTCGGTTCACTCCATAAATCATAACTAATTGCTTGGATCAGTTGAATCTTATGAATGTACTGTTATCATGCTCATAAAAGCTAAAGCAAATAGTTTCACATGATATTCTAACGAAAATTTATGACTGTCATTATTTCGCCGTTTATCCTCTGACAAATCGCTCACTGAATGATTTGTTATTCATTTCGTTTGTAAATTATCATGGTCGATGAACGCTCAGCTGATCTCAATTAATGTCTTCGCTTATGATGTTTTTCAATTTGTAATTCGATGCCAAGCATTCACGAATAGAAAATGATTCGATCTTCTTCTCTATGAGAACATGTTAAACATTAATTGCCGTCCAAATTCGATGTCTGCCTCGGAATCTTGCATGTTATATGATCTGATCACTTTCGCTCAATTGTTAATTATTCATGATTCTATTGCTTCACAGTTTGCAAATTATTTATCAGTCACCTTGTAAGTTCGATAGACATGACGAAAAATCCTCTACACATTTTATTTTGCTAATTGAAAGAAAATGATTATCCATGTCGCAATTATCAATTCGTCATTTTCTCATTGAAGCCTAACCAGAGTATTTTGACTAGAGTAGGACATCGGTATTAATTTCACCGCTAATAGTTTCTATTAAATGAACTCTCTTTTACATATCGATTAGTGCTAGTTGTGAGATGTGTAGGCCATGTGTTTGGGGAATTACCAACGAATCAAAAAAATTTGCCATGATTCATGCTTCACCGCAATACATAAGAAATAGTAATATTTTTCAAATCCTTATACCCTTTCAGTGCTACATACTTTCTGGCTTACCGACACCCCAGTGCTACATACTTTTTATAAAAAATGACTTTTTAAAAAATTAGAACTTTTGTGTCTGATTTTTTGTTATTTGCAAAAATAAATCTTCAGTATGAATGATTGATGTTCTGATTTGATTAATATGAATTAAAACATGTTTAATGAAACATAATATGCATGTTTATGAAATGATTATCACATGTAGAATTTTACATGATCATTAGTACAAATTTTTCACATACAAAACCCACAACCGATTTGGACAGGTAGTCGTTACTTGTTTGTGTGCCATACTTTCAAACAGGGCGTCACATGCAGAGCAACTTGACATTTTGGACAGCAGATGTTCGATTCAGGCCTTTTTTCTATGTATGGACTGGGGTCCTTTCGACACTGAGCACAAATTTGAGTCTTCTTTCGTTTTGCTTTTCCATCGGCAGAATTTTGATTCGGTAAGTCCTTTGGCCAGTGCTCAGAAAACCTGGCTTCCAAGCGAGTTGCGTCATTTCCAGTTGGAGGCGACCAACGACCACTTGGTTTCGGAAGAGGATTATTTGTCTTATATTCCTCCATAACACCTTCAACCACTTGCAAGATGAATTCAAGATGGGTAACTCCGATTTGATTACTTGGCTGGACATTCAGACAAGCAATATCGACTAAATGAAAGAAAAGTTTGTTGGACCATTTCAACGTCTTTCTTGCATTTCCGTAATCATTCGCCATTTGGTCTGGCTTGTCCACACCTCCTATAAATTTGTTGTAATCCACAACACAGGATGGTTTACGCACCAAAACTGTAGAACCATCTCTCATTTTCTTTTATTTGCCTGTTTCAACAAGCTGTCCGTTGTGAAGAGAAGTAATAAGAATGGCACACGGCTTCTTGGATTTTGATTCCCGCCATTTCACAATCGTAAGTATCAAATCATTTTGAAGCACAATCATTTCGCCTGGTTTTGGATTTACATTTCGAATGTCTATTGGCACTCCAACGCGCCTTGTATCAAGGGTGCCACAACAGTACATATCTTTTTTCAATAAATGCGTAAAAAGTTTTATTCCATTGTAAAATCTGTCCATGTATAGCCTGCAGTTAGCATTCAGGAGTGATTCGGATGTTCCTTCTCTCAGTAAATTAACAACGATGCGACCAGTTGACTGTCCTACAAATGGATCCTCATTTGCGGGACCAAGATATGGTGTTTCTTTATCTGAACCAGTACAAACGAGAAAATTCCATGTGTATCTTCCATCGCAGAGTTTGTAAAGTTTGATGCCATATTTTGCGGGCTTATTTGGTATATATTGTTTGAATATCAATCGCCCTTTCCACAAATAGAGGCCTTCATCGATGCTTATATTTGCACCAGGGGTGAACATATAAATAAACTTTTCCTGTAACATGTCAACCACTTTGTGAAGTTTGAAAAGACGATCGTAGGCTGGATTATTTCTTTCTGGTTGCACAGAGTTACCATTGAAATGTAAAAACTTCAAAAGCAAGAAAAATCGGTCTCGAGACATAAACTCAGAGAAAATAGGAGTACGAAGAGCTTCTCTACAACATTAGTAGAGTTTCATATCAGGGAGATGAGTTATTCCCATCAACATGTGCAAAGACAAGAGCAGTTTCATTTCAATTCGATTTGTTGGAATCCATTTTCGTGCGCGGAAATATTCTGGTAGATCGCTGACAGAAGCCATGAACTGCTCAGCATACCTGTTTGTCTCAGTCGTTATTAGATCCAAAAAATCATTGTCAATGAAGAGTTCGAAATAGTCTTTAGGAGTTTCACGAAAATTGTCTGGAACATTGATCACTTCCTCTCCAACGAAATGCGGAACTTCCGGCATATTGTTGGTAACTTGCCACCTTGCATCAGTCAATTGTTGGCTTTGAGATACATTATCGTGATCACGACTGTTGCTCTGGCCAGCTGACGGGCGCTGTTCTGCAATGTCCCCACTTCCAAGAACAGGACCGCGACTATGTCCTCGACCGCGACCTTGATTGCGTCTTTGGCCAATGGCCACGCCCTCGTCCATGGCCTCGTCCACGGCCTCGAACAATAGTATTACCTGGCAAATCATCGGTGTCTGAATCACTGCTGGAATCGTCAGAAGCAGAATCGCTCGAGGAAGAATTGGAATGATAAAAATCTTCATCGTCGGAATCTTCGCCTATGATAGCTTGTTATATAACAGTTGTTGTTTATAACAGTCGTTAACATTCATCGTGGAAAAGGTTGTGACAATAATTGTTTGCCTGATCTTTCTCAACGTCGTATACTTTTGAGTCAAAGATTTTTGAGTAAGATTATGACTCAGTCGCACATTTTGCATCATTTGCTTCCTAACATGTCTACTTCTGGTCGATTTCTCTTACGTATGCGTAGAACTGTCCGTAGAAGTAATAGTTTCATTTTAAAGGTCTGCTCTATGTACAACAATCATTTTCAAAGGAAATAATTTTGTGAATTTGGATTTGTAATCAAACTATTTGTCTTTGCAATTTTACCTGTAACTTGTCGATTTTCATTCACTTCGAAATAAAACGCTTTATATATATAGCATTGTCGTAACAAACAACGTTTAACATCACATCATTCAAACATTTGCATGTTCTATGGACAATTTCAGAAAGTCTTCGTCTTAGATAATGAAACAAACGATGGGGCAATTCCTAGACACATGGATTTGCACTCAATTTGCATGATGACTTACATGACACAACTAATCCATATACTGCCGACTGGTTCAAATTACACTCATGTGACAATTTGTAGGAAACAAAAAATAGATTTTCGACAAATGGATGCACACAAAATCATAACATATTGCATGCATAAGTCCAAAAATATTAATAATTGTGTAGACGTACGTATATATAACACTAGTCTCAGCAATGATAATTAAATTTACACCCTCGATCAATGTCATTTACCACAGAATATTCCAGGATTACAAAACATTCGGAGTATGTAAGCCTCTAATTATAGCGTGAGGAAACCGTAATGCTGATATGAATGACGTTCGATGCGCAGAGTAGCCAGAAATGAAATGAAGACCGTTTGCACGTTTCCTTTCTCTCTGTCATGTGATTAGCGATAGTGACGCGTCGATTCAAGATCAGTCGCCCAGGCGGGAGTGGAGAAATAATATGTGCGCAGTACTTCTCTATTCGGAAATGAAATGCGATGGGTACACAATGACATGATCGCTTCATCTTAACGCTGCGTAAAAAATCGATGCATCGGATAAGCACAGCCGTAAAAAAGGCTTACTAGCTGTACGAGTATGATAATATTAAAATGTTGCAATTATTCTCTATTCTAAATGCAGTCGCAAAACTGTGATTCTTCAGATGCCAAGCATGAATCCTAAAAATGCATGTGTAGAAATTAATGATGAATTTTTTCTTTATCTTATTTTCGAAGATAAGCATCAATTCAAAAACAAAACAGCATGAGAGAGATGAAGCAAAGCTAGATTCAGAGACACGAGGCGAGAAAAGAAATGAAGGGGAAGATAAAGATGAGAATTGAAGAGAATTAATCAAGGAATAAGAAATAGAAGTAGAAAAAGAAGTGATAAGTAAAGAGAAGAATAAGAGGAAGATAAAGATGAGAAATTAGGAGACAGAGAAGAGAAGGAAGAAAATGAGGAGAAATCAAGAGAGAGGAAAAGTAGAGAAATGCTGTGAGAGAAAAGTAGCAAGAGAAGTGAGGAGAGAGACAGTTAATGATGGAGAGGGCGAGATAAAAGAGATTGGAAATGAAAAAAGTTAGTCTCAAATTTTATTGCAATTAAAGTGGAAATGATTCATCATTGCTTGAGCGTCATTATTTCTTAATTCAGCGCAGTTGTGGCTCGTTGATCATACATCGATGGTCACACTTGGATGTCAGTGACGTCATACATGGGCGGTCATTCTGACGTCTTTGATGGGAGATCACTGACATCCCGTTCGGTCATATACACGTCTCGGACACATGGTGACATCAATAGGAGGACACAATGACGTACTATCTTGACTGAGTATAACTTCCTAAAAGAATGTGTTAATAGTAAGTGCACGACACGTGCGAGACGTGTTGCGAATTCACCAAAAAGTGTGTTTTGACAACGTATCAGCCACGTGGCCATCACGTTACGAATTCATCAAAAAATTGCGTGTTTTGACAACGTGTCATATCGTAGTGATGAAAATTTTCCGGAAAATTTTGAATCAAAATTTTCCGTGGAAAATTGTGGAAAAACTTGGAAAATTTTGAAAGTTTTGATTTTTTGTGATAGGCCTTATAATTCCACTGCCAAGGCAGCTGGGTGCCAATAAATTGGGTCCAAAACTCTTGATTTCATCATTATTTCGATTAAAGCGATCGTAGCAATACGATTTCCGTCCGCGGATTTTTGAACATTCCTTTGTCACCAGTGGCTTGTACTAAATTGCTGGGATTTGTAATTACCACACAGACACCGTTTGGGATAACGCGAATCTTGCTTTACAATAGGGTTATAATTTCATGCAATGTGAAAGATCTGGAGCAAAAATAAAGTATTTCATTTTGGAGTTTGCTAATTGTTAGCTTGAAAGTTAGGCTTTATTATGCAGCGTTGATCATAGTGATGCAAATTCTCCATGTGTTGATGAACATGTGATGAAGTATAAGCACACAGTCCACACAGCATTCATGAGCGACCGTATTGGAAGATATAAAGACTGCAAACTCGTGAGATTTGGAAGCTAAAGATATCTGTGATGAGTAAAAGAATATTTATGATATCTTCAAACTTCCGGCGCATTGTCCGATATCTTCGTTGAGGATACACATCCTCCATTTCTACTTCAGATGGTTCAGATAGTTCCAAATCGATTTCAGATATATGGTCCAGATGAATTGGAGATCTCCAGTTGAACTAAAGATCTTTTCAAAGTTGAGCATGTGACAGATATCTGAAATTCAGCTAGCGAAATCTGAAATCCATCTTCTGTCTGAAATTCATTTGGAAAGATCTGAAATAGACATAGATAAGATGCAGTTGCAGGTTCTAAAAGTTAACATACAGGGATGATAGAGAAGTTTTCGGTCTTTGAATATTGCATAGTCTTTTCAAACGACTATAATACGTCTCCAAAAAAAGGAAAAACGTCAATCACCGAAAAATAAATTTCAAAATTTTCCATTTGCATCACTCCCTGTGCTTCTTTTGATATCAAAAGTTTATTCGCCAATGTTCCAGTGGACGAGACAATAAATGTGATCTGTGACTCTCTTTATCGTAGTACTAGTCCGCCACCCAAACTATCGAAATGTGAGTTGACCGAAGCAAACTGCCGATTATTGCTTTCCACATTGGTGAAGAATGTTCAGTTTGTTTTTGATAAACAAGTATTTGAGCAAGTGGAAGGTCTGGCAATGTGTTCTCCACTGAGTGTATCTTTTAGTCAAATTTTCATGGGATACCTGGAGCAGAAGTAATTTCAACGTTTTGATAAAAACCAATTATAGTTTTACTGTCGATATGTGGATGACACGAACATTATATAATGATACGAAAATTAATGTTGGTGATCGAAACATTATAGTACAGTTCTTCGAATGCTGCAACAATTTGCATCCATCTATAGCATTTACCAAGGAATCTACGAGCAGCTTTTTGGATGTCCTACACTTCGACGATGGCAATATAACGACATCGATTTATAGAAAACTGAGCATACGGGACTGTATGATAATTATCAATCGTTTGGTCCAATGCGGTATAAAGTGAATCTTGTTAAGACCTTAACGAAGAGGGTATGATAATAAAATATTAATAATAATAAGCGTTTTATTCGTAACAAAACAATACATGAAAATCTCCAATAGAAATCGAGGAGATTTATGAGAATATGACATGCGAAAGTACAGAAGTAAAGAATATACAAAGGAAAGTCAAACTCTGTTGTTGTAAAGAACAGCACATGAAAACGAGAAGCTGTTTCGTCGACGCATAGTTCTTATGGCAGGTAGGATCAATCTAGAGCTGCGATTTGATTCAGGAGGGAGTAGATGATGGAGAATATGAGTTGGATCACGAAGTGCTTGACGAAACAATCTCAGAGAGTAGTAAGCCCGTACCAAAAACAAGCACAAAATGCGCAACGATGAGTCATCAGGCTGACTCAGCCCCCCCCCTCTGGAAGGAAAGGTGAGTGAGTTCGCCAAGGATGTGCTGGGAGGAATGGGTCCGAGAGGAGGAAACGGTTCCCTCCCCTCCTCTCTGGAAGGAAAGTGAGGGAGTTCGCTAAGGATGTGCTGGGAGGAATGGGTCCGAGAGAAGGAACCGGGTCCCTCCCCCCTCTGGAAGTAAGGAAGGAGGAACTGTGAGGCAAGGGATGGGAAGGAAGGTGATAGGAATGTGGGAGGGATAGAGTGAGAAAAGGGTGGATGTTGGTGGTTTTGGGATGAGAAAGGTTGGAATTCGGCATGAAGGAGTGCTCGGATGGGAAAACGGAGTCCAGATTCGGAATCTACGTGAAATTTTGGGTTAGGAAGGTTATTTCCAGCGACATCGGAGAGAAAACGTTTTGAGGACGACCCCCCCTCCTGTCAGACTTCCAACTTTGGTTGTAGAGATCGTACAAAGTCGTGTGATAGCTCATTTGAAAGCTAAGAGTGAGAAAAATGCAGTGGAAAGCTCAGTTCGGTCCTATTTTCCTGGGTTGAGGGAGGAAAGTGGCAGGAAAACGTCAGAGTTGGAAAAGTCAGGTGTTGGATGTTTTGGGATGAGAAAAGTCGTTTTTCGGCATGAAGGAGGTCTCGGATGGGAAAACGGAGTGCACTTCTTTCCAGCTGAATCGGAGAGAAAAAGTTCTGACCCCCCCCCCCCTCGGCAGCGATCTTCCAACTTTGGTTGTAGGGATCGTAGAAAGTCTTGCAATAGCTCATTTGAAAGCTGAGTGAGACAAATTCAGTGAAAGACACGGCTTGTTCCTAGTTATGTGTGTTCGTATAGATGTGAGACAACAATGAAAATTTTGGACATTGGTGAAAAAACGACAGAGTTAGAATTTTTATGAAAATCGCTCTAGCGGGTGAACGACACCTCGGACGGGAAATCAGAGACCAGATTTGGAATCAGCGTATCATTCTGCATTTAGAAGGCAAGTTTCAAGTCAATCGGAGAAAAAAAGTTGAAAAGTTGGGTCTCCACCTGAGATTTTTTCCTGAAAATGTTAAATTGTGGCCACCTTTGGCGATGAATAGCGGAGGATTGGAAGTGAATGAAGAGCTCGGGTTTCTTTTACGGGCAAGACGGTACTTTGTTCTATAGGATCCTATATTTTCAGATGCGTGGAAGGTTTCATTTCCAAATGAGAGCCTGTTGAAAATCGAGTTTTTGTGCATTTTCAAGATTTTGGAACTTTTTGAAAAAACGACAGTTTCTTCAGCTCGGCTCCTGGTCATCGTAGAGGGTCGAGGGATGTCTTAAATGAAAGGGGAGAGCGAGAAAACGTGGCACACAAAATTTGAAGTCAATCGGAGCAGTAGAACGGTAGATAGACGGATTTAAAGTTTTTGGATGATGGATATTACGTCATCAGCTGTTCGCCACAAACTATATAAGTGGAAACTCTGCTTTTGGAAATCAGTTCTCCTCCCGACTGGGTTGCGGTAGGTGAACTCCGGAGCTCTGATGATAGCATTGGAAATCTCAAAAAACGGGTTTCTGTTAGAAACCGACTTAGAAAATTTCATTGCTGAAGTCAGCTAAGGCGTCAGACTTAGAGGTTCGCCAGGAGATGGCCTTCGTCTCCAGGCCATAAAAGACTCCAAAACTTTATAGGCTTGCAACTTTGCTTCTACTAGTCCGTTTGACTTGATTCAAAAGAGGTTCGGTCGCTATTGACCTGCCCTAAGTGATAGACTACTTATAAAATTTCACAAGTAGTGTTGAAAAGTTGAAAAATTTAAATTCCCTAGTTTTGGAGGTTTTCTGGGGTTTTCGACCCTGCTGAAGTCAATGAAAGCATTTTTAATGATGTCTGAGCCAGTCCTCTCATGAACCAAGCAGCTTTTCACTGAAAGCGAGCAAGACACGGAGAATTTTGCTGTAATATTTCACTGACAGGGTGTTTCTTCGGGACGGCGGACGATGCCGTAGTGATAAGTGTGGCAAGGGAGTGTGTCATATTTTAGACCGAAACCTCTGAGGCAACTCATGTTGGGCATTTGACACAGTTCTCAACGTAGCACTTTGAACGCCAATCGGTTGAGTCTTAGCTATCTTGTCATGGGTGGCATCTAAACATCTCCATTGCAAAACACTGGTGAATCACGGCTTGCTATCAAGCTGATCAAAGCAACGACTTGCTTCCTCTTACCAACTCCACCGGTTTTCATGTCTGGCGATCAAGTCATGGACGGTGCAAGTCACGGAGATTTTCGGTGTTATACTTCCTGTGGGTGGGCGTTCTTTCGAGACAGCGGTGAAGTCCGTAGCGATGAGTACTGCACGGGACGTGGGCAATGGTAATCCTTGTGAAACCTCGCTGGGTCATGTTTCCAAGTGGTTGCCTTTCGCCTCAACGTTGTACTCTCACCGCCAGGGCGACATTCAGCTATCTGCCACAGGTTACCTCATAAAATCTCAATTGCACTTGTCTCCCGATAGTTGGCCAACCATGTGAGAATGAACCATAAGTTCTTTTAAGAACTGTCTCTATCACGGAGACGAAATGATGAAGGGATGAAACGGGAGGACATTCATGCGCCACATGCAACCACACACTCATTTCTCTCTTCGCTAGTGAACAAGCTCTTGTCAGTGTAGTCAGAAACTTTATCAAGTTGTACAATCGTTTTACTGCAACACAGGATATCTAACTATACACTTAGAAAGTTAGATCATGGCGTTTTTATCAAATACACATGTCATAAAATGCAAGCGTTAGTGTAGTCAACTAGTTTTACTGTGACACACGTTTGTGAAGGTAAAGTTTGATCATCGAAGTTGTATTCGTAAGTCTAGTCAGAAAGTGCATCATGGTTTACAAAGTTAGTGTAGTCAAATAGTTTTACCGCGACGCACGTTTGTAAAAGTAAAGTTTGATGATCAAAGTTTATTCGTGAGTGTCATCAGAAAGTGTATCATGGTTTGCAAAGTTAGTGTAGTCAAATAGTTTTACTGTGACACACATTTGAGAAAGTAAAGTTTGATCATCGAAGCTTTATGAAACACAAGTGCCATAAAATGTAAGCGTTGGTGTAGTCAACTAGTTTTACCACGACACACGTTTGTGAAAGCAAAGTTTTATCATCGACGTTTTATTCGTGAGTGTCGTCAGAAAGTGTATCATGTTTTGCAAAAGCAACGTTTAGTATAGTCAAATAGTTTTACTGTAACACAGGTTGATGTATAGTTAGAAAGTTTGATCATGGCGTTTTATGAAACACAAATGTCATAAAATGTTAGCGTTGGCGTAGTCAACTAGTTTTACCGTGACATACGTTTGTGAAAGTAAAGTTTGATCATTGAAATTTTATGACTGACCGAACTCACCACAGCACTAGAAAGTTTTATCGAAAAGGTTTTACTGCACAGTGTAGATTGTCTTGTAACTTACTTTCACAGTGTTAGAAAGTTTAATTGGAGACAGTCGCCAAATGTTCCCTTATTAGAAAATTCAAACTTCATGACTGTTAGATTAGCTTCATCAGGTTTACTAAAAGCAGTCTTCTACTACAGTGAGACTGAGAGTTTAGAATGTTATATGAAAACAGTGCTCACCACAACACTAGAAAGTTTAGCACAACACAAGTGTCATGAAAAAATACTTTATTTGGTCTTTGATTTAACATCATTGAAACCCACTTTACTAATAGCAATGACAATATGGTTTATTTTATTCAGAAGCAAATGATCGCCGTAACGATAAAAGTTGTCCATCCGAGAAATAATCTTCCGCAGATGTCGTGTATAAAACTCAGAAGCATCAGTAACATATTCTTATCTATAGGAACGAAATTGAAAGTCAACACTTTCCGCTACTTCACGTTGTGGAAAATCAGGGTAATTGACATGTGCAATTAAGTGAGCCTTGATGAGACTGTCTTTGAAATAAGATATCAACTCAGTAAATATTTCTCGTGTGTAGTCTAAAAATGCTTCCAATTCTGTCTCCTCCCTTTGAAACTCAAGGATGTAATCTTGTATTAAGCCTCCAAAGCTCTCTTGATGAAAACGAATCGTGCAACCATCATGTTTCAATGTATTGACTTCAGGTGCCATGGTTGAGTCTATTGCTAAACATTTTTGCCTAGGACGATTTCAATAACGCGTGCATCAGCTCTGCTCTTCACATTTATCTTTCACAAGGTGAGTGTCGGTGAGCTCCTGCTATCAGGTTGTTTTGACTTGCTATCAAGTTGAATAGTCTCTTGCTATCAAGAGATTCACTTCTGCTCATAAAACATGTCATCGATGTAATACCTCCTTTGCTCGAGCGTTCCTTCGGGACGGCGGGTACTGCCGTAGAAGGATTGCGTTGCACGGGTTGTTCGTCATTTGTTAGACCGAAACCTCTGAGCCGTTGCTCATGTTGGGCGTTCGACTTCATACTCAACGTGACGGTTTCTCTCGCCAGGTCAGAGTACTTCAGCCATTCGACAAAGGTTAGTCTTTTTGATATGGAGTAGAGTGAAATGTAATGCATTAGATGTCACTTTAATGATTGTTCCCATGATAAAAGTTGACTAGGCAAATGAAACGATTCTCATCTTTCCTTTTCAGTGATTGAAATCTGCTAAATTAATCTACAATCGTTCAAAAATGGAATTCCACAAAGCTGAAAATTATCGCATTGCTGTCGAGGTGGAAAAGGCCACCATCGATCAATGTAAGTATTTGTATCAAGGTTGACTCTATTACTAACATCATTAGGGTAGACATCCTCATTAAAATCAAGAGCCCTTCCCTTATTTTGCTCATGTTTAAACCGAATCCAAAATTTACCTCTGCTTATCTTTGCTGCCATTCTTTTTCAGTGCATGAATGTATTCGCAATGGGGAACCCGTCCCCCAAGGAGCAATCGGGGAAGCCTATGAGCGGTTTGGCAAGTGTACGTATCCTCACCTATGAGAACTGAGAGTTTGAATGTCATGTTTTAGCACTTCTGTATCCGTACAGCTTACTCTCTATCATTATTATCTCCGCAACCTCTAATCTAATCTCTCTTTCCTCTCTACAGATATGGCGAAGATGAAGAAGTGGGAGGAAGCCGCGAGGGGGAGATTCGAAGCCGAATTTCCGGCCCTACCTTCCCACCCATCTACCTCCGCTCAAGGGTCGACTCCTCTCTCGAGCTCGGGCATCATCATCGCCCCACCTCCACCGCCTGCACCGCTCCCTGCACCCGTCCCTGCTCCAGTCCCTGCTCCTCGTCACCACGTCCCTCCAACAGCGAAGCCCAGGACTCTTCCACCCTCGGCTCGCATCCCTCTCCTGCCTCCTCCGCGTCCATCCTTGCTGCCGGAATTACAGTCTTTAGATGGTAAGTAATCGTGATTGGGAAATAGGGGGTTGAGACTTCAAACTTGAAATGTTGATCATGTTACTAATCTCTTTTCTCTTTTTCTCAACAGATCTGGCGGCCTACCCCCTAGACGGCGACGTTCCCTCCCGTCCCATCGTCATCCCAGCTTAGCCACCACCACCTGCAGCGGCCGAACTCCCTCTCCTCTCCGTCAAGTCGGTGGAGAGACTGTTGGAGCAGGAGGAGTTAGAGATAGTGGGAGAGGAGAGGGAGATTGAAGTCGAAGAGGAGAAGGACTTTCGATGCCAGCGGTGTGACAGGGTCTTCGCCTCAGCCTACAGTTTGAGACGTCACACCGCTGGCCATGCCTGCAGGGTAGGAAAGCGCCGACCGATCCCTCAACGGCCCAAGTGTGAAGGTTGTGGACGCACGTTCTACAACAGCACCAACTTGCGAGTCCACATCGAAGGCGGTTCCTGTGGCAGTGAGGCAACCACCGACGACATCTGGTAGGAAGAATCCTTCATCGCACGTCGGCTTTTCCTGTTCTTCGTGTCAGAAGACCTTTCCTACAGAGTTTGTTCTCTCTTCGCACACACTCTGTCACACACATTCCACTGAGCTTTACACTGACAACAACGTCACTCTAAGGCTGAGCAAATTTTCCCTTGAGAGGCTCGTTCGCGACTATGAGTTAGAAAGCTCTGAAGCTGTGCAAGATATTCATCCTTTCTTGATGAATAATATAGGTTTGATTCATCAAATGTTGGCGAGCTTAGATAGATTTTTACTCAAAGGCATGTTCTATCTCACTGCTCGTTTCAATAAGGTAGACAGTAGCACGGGAGAAGTAGAGTGAACTGTGACCATTAGGATAGCCTCCTGTGCTGCTGATCTCATAGGTGATGTAAACGAGTGGATAGAGAGACATGCGACCTATCTCGTCAACAACTTAAATAAATTTAATGAAAGAGACAGTGGTCTGGTTGCGTTTTTTACAGACATATGAATATTAGGAAAAGTGCTTCCTAGGAGGTATAATTCAATTTTGATTTTCAGTGTTGTTAATAGAATTCATATGAACGTGACATGTGAACTGTTTTTATCAAATGAATTTGTATATAATTCTCAAAGTTACGAGTAAGTGACTCTTTACCTCTCCTTTAGTTGAAAGAATAAAATTTTCACGTTTCTTGATAAGCTTTGCCGTCAATTCTATCATAGATTTTCCTCTTAGAATAGGAATAGTAGCATGATTATAGCCTATGCATAAGGTTAAATTAACTTCATTTTCTTGGAATATGCGATGCAATACTTGCAATGAAACAGGTGGTTGCGATTATTACTTTCTAAATCTAATGGAAGAGCTACATAATTTCAGCCATTTATGAAAATGAAAACTACCTCCTAAGAGGTAGTTTTCATACTGTCTTCATGATTGAAAATATATAAGAAGTCGGAATGTGTAAGTGTCGGGATTTCTCTGAGCTACTTGATAAAAGCTAAAATAGGTGAGAGTCAAAAGTGGCTGAAATATTATTAGTTTTTTCATTATTTGGATTCTAAGGAAAAAAGTAAATTTTTTTGCTGTGTTTTCAGAACTCTTTTTTTCTCAGACTATATTACGCTCGTACTATGAAAACGAAATGCTGTAAAATGGCTGTACATTTTACAGTAACATTGGATCATGTTCTAGATATCCCTACAAATTTATATAAGCAGTCCTTTCTCAGCACTGATGCATCTTTTAAGGGTAGAAAACTACCTCTCATGAGATAGAAACTTGGTCAAATTGTCAAGTTAATAGCGAAATAGACAGAAACTAACTTAAAGCAGGGACACCTTTAAAGTTACCGTAAAGACATACTGAAAACATAGATATTTTCAGAAATTGATCGTCCAAAAATCTTTGTGTCTTGAGCATTAACGTATATCAGAAAAACGTGAAGAACATCTATCATACCGTTAGAACGACATTCTTTCAAAACAAAATAGTGACTGATATTAATTGTCACCTTTATTTGGTGGATGCATCACGAGATTGACATCCAGCCAGTTCAAGAAACGCATTTAATTTTCCCAATTATCAGAAAATGGGATGAAGAGGGTACGTTATTCACCAAACTTCTTTACACAAGTCAGAGCTCAATTCGATATATCTTCAGAAGATTCAGGGATATCACCAATGTTGTTTATCGTCCAAAATGCAAATACTTCACTCACCATATCTATCATACATACATGTATATATTCAATGAAACTACCAGAATATAAAATACGTGTCCAGCAAGAGTCCAGTCTCAGCAATACCGCATCCTTAAACATAGTTTAAAGAACACGTCGAAGATGCGGATTAAACAGACTTGGTATGATTCGGAAACCGTAGGCCTACTTCATATGAGGTCACCGCATGCGCGTAGAAATCGGTTTGAACGGTATCGTCAGAAATTATCTGCACCAGATTGAGAAAAATCGTTTTGTTTGATAAATAATTGCTAAACCTCAATATGAACTGGCATTTTCATGTTACATTGACAGCAAGTTGAAAGCAAGAAATATTCACACTTAGAACAATATACCGTCATACGTAATGATTAGAAGCGCTATCAATGAAGTGGGTTCCAGGAAATTGTGTGATGTAAGAGTTGATTTTTGAGAATTTGTCTGAGTATTGAGTGTCGTCCTGCCGCATACTCATACGAAGAATGTGTATTTCCTAATAGCTGGACATCTGGTGCACTGAATTGTATGTAGACTCAAGGAGATTTTTGGAGAAAAACTGTAGGCCTACTCACTTTTTTCAACCACAAGCAATTGACTATACTTGATCTATCGGTATATCTGTTATTGAATATATCTGACACTTTGAAGGAAAATATAATCCAAAGAAATCCTACAACATTTGAAGACCTCTAAAGAATTTTTATAGAGAAACAGCGCATCATGTTTCGAGAAAAATACGATCCTCTATTATTTGATCCAAAGGAAATAAAATATATGTGACAGCCTGATGACTTCACGGGGAGTATTCAGTTGATGAAAACATTCGTACGTAGCTTATGTAACTAATACAAGGTAATTTTCAAAAAGATTCCGTTTGTTTGCTTCAATTAAACCCCATTATCAAAAAGCGCAAAACTTTAGGACAGCCGATTTTTGAAAATATTCATGTTTTTAGAATTCTTTTACGATTCTGTGTCCGTATCCCTTCATTCTCTGTCCGTTTCGCTATATAAGCTATAAGTATTGTATCTTGATAATTAGCCACTAATCAGTAATAATAATAAAAGTACCTAATTATGTTTCGTTGATGTAAAGCGCAGGTATATTTGGTCGAGTACGCAAAAATAATTTACTCAATCAAGTTTAATCTTTCATGCATAAATCAACATAAATTATCATTCAAAACATAATGAAAGCCATTAGTGTCGTGTCAGTCTTTAAGCATCAGGAGTTCGAATCTCCTGTCTCAGCGCTACAGAGATTTCGGAAGATGCAATAACTGACCGACCTAAATAACCTATTACAAACATAGTGAAATTTCGATGTGGCAAAAGATGCTGTCCAACATGAATTCTATCGGTGCGCATAGTGGTATATGCAGCATCTTAGTTGAAGCTTAAGTTTCAGCATGCTGCGGTGAGAATGTTGATCTCAATCGCCTGATATATTCCGTTGTGCAATACCACAAAACATAGGTCATACTATGGTTCTGGAAATCCGCTGTCAGTAAATTCCTTTATCATTACAAACGTCAAGGTTGCTGATCCTCAACTCCCGGCGTGGGTGCCAACCCAATTTGAGTAAAAGTCAGCAGATACTCCGCAAGTTTAACTATCAGCCGAATGGAGTCCATGACCAATTACTGAAACGCGGGTACTCTGACATGAAGGGGCGGTGGGTGCTGGGTGGCATTTGAGGTTTTGACGGTGCAGTTTGGCAGTACCAACATGCATGCAACCCCCACTCTGCTTGAATGTTTTTCATTATCCCGGGCCAAAAGACAGATCACTCAGATGCATACTCGTAGTGCCCCGGTGAGATGAAGGGAGTGCTGCGAGCACATATCGCATGATCAAGTGGAAACATTGATGTTTGGATTCTCTTGACCGAGAGCTTTCAGAAAATGTATCATTTGTCATATTTTCAGAATCTGATCGCGTAAATATAATTCTGAGTAAGCGTACATGTTGCATGTACATGTATTTGGTCTATACATGTGTCTCTGATCAAGTGGAAACATAGATGTTTGGATTCTCTTGACCGAGAGCTTTCAGAAAATGTATCATTTGTCATATTTTCAGAATCTGATCGCGTAAATATAATTCTGAGTAAGCGCACATGTTGCATGTACATGTATTTGGTCTATGCATGTGTCTCTGATCAAGTGGAAACATTGATGTTTGGATTCTCTTGACCGAGAGCTTTCAGAAAATGTATCATTTGTCATATTTTCAGAATCTGATCGCGTAAATATAATTCTGAGTAAGCGCACATGTTGCATGTACATGTATTTGGTCTATGCATGTGTCTCTGATCAAGTGGAAACATTGATGTTTGGATTCTCTTGACCGAGAGCTTTCAGAAAATGTATCATTATTCATGTGCTCTTTTTACTTTACACGAAATTACAGTGAAATGTCGTATTTTTGATTAGGCCTACATTGTAAATCGCTGGATACGAAAATTACATACAAACACATACCAAGTTTACATACAATTTGAAATCAACATTTGATACGAGATTCTGGCATATATAAAGAAATCTGGTATGTTTTTCATACGAATGGCCGTTTACTTTCGTATGTGATTGGTATGTAAACGATACGAACTATGCTAACTGTGATTGGCTGTTTTACGTTGAAATACGAATTCTTGGTATGTTTTATATACGAGACCCGATGCAAATTGGTATGTGTTTCGTATGTCTTTCGTATGAATAGCTTTATGACATATGGCAAAAAATATGTTATACTACATACATACTACTTACAAATAACTTTTTTCCAGTAATAGCAGCCGTGAATATTTCTTTGTGAAAGTGTGGTAAGTAGTAAGCACATTGCAAATTCAAGTGCAAATTGTGAAATGCTGAGTCATCAGGCGGACGCAAGTGCAAAATGTGAAATGCTGAGTCATCAGGCTGAACGCAAGTGCAAATGGTGAAAGGCGGAGTCATCAGGCGGCTGCAAGTGCAAAATGTGAAATGCAGTGTGAGGGACATGGCCAAGGATGTGTTGGGAGGAATGGGTCCGTGAGGAGAAAACCGCCCCCCCCCCGTAAGCACATTGCAAATTCAAGTGCAAATTGTGAAATGCTGAGTCATCAGGCGGACGCAAGTGCAAAATGTGAAATGCTGAGTCATCAGGCTGAACGCAAGTGCAAATGGTGAAAGGCGGAGTCATCAGGCGGCTGCAAGCGCAAAATGTGAAATGCAGTGTGAGGGACATGGCCAAGGATGTGTTGGGAGGAATGGGTCCGTGAGGAGAAAACCGCCCCCCCCCCGTAAGCACATTGCAAATTCAAGTGCAAATTGTGAAATGATGAGTCATCAGGCGGCCGCAAGTGCAAAATGTGAAATGCTGAGTCATCAGGCTGAACGCAAGTGCAAATGGTGAAAGGCGGAGTCATCAGGCGGCTGCAAGTGCAAAATGTGAAATGCAGTGTGAGGGACATGGCCAAGGA